>SNQJ01S0188592.1:28177-38948 GCA_010110895.2 Picea sitchensis
CTTTAAAACCAAACAAGGATTTTTTGAGTGGTTAGTTATGTCGTTTGGGCTTTGTAATGCTCCAACAACTTTCATGCGTGTGATGAATGATGTATTCAGGCCTTTCCTGGATGACTTTGTGATTGTATATTTAGACGACATTCGTTTTTTTAGAGGAACTTTGGATGAACATGTAAGGCATGTAAAACAAGTATTGGATACTTTGCAAAGGGAAAAGTTGTATGTGAAAATGTCTAAATGTGAATTTGGCAAGACTGCACTTGTATACTTAGGTCATATCGTGGGAGGAGGACAATTGAATATTGATCCTTCCAAAATTGAAGTAATTGTAAATTGGCCTGAGCCAAAAAGTGTGACCAAGATCCAGAGCTTCCTGGGTGCAATCCAGTATTGGAGGATATTCATTCCCAACTTCTCCTTTATAACAACTCCTTTGCATGCCTTAACTAGTGTGAAGAACACTTTTCAGTGGGAAGGAAAGCAACAAAAATCTTTCAACATTTTGAAGGATAATATCAATACCGCACCAGTATTAGCACTGTCGAATTTTCAACAGTCGTTCGAGATCGAGACAAATGCTAGCGGATACGCCATGGGTGTAGTATTGATGAAATATCATAAGCATATATGTTACCACTCTGAGACTTTTAACCAAGTTGTTGTTAACTATCCTACATATGATAAAGAGTTGTATGCATTAGTTCAAAGTGTAAAGAAATGGAAGCACTACTTGTTAGGGAAGGAAACCATCATACATACAGATCACCAACCTTACAGTATATTCAAGCACAGACCAAACTGCAACAATCTCGGCACTACAGATGGATGGGTTTTCTACAACAATTTCATTTGGTAATCAAGTACAAGAAGGGTACAAGTAACAAGGTATCCGATATGATTTCTATACCTCCTATTGATGCTTCTATTATTTTGAAGAATACTTCTTTATCTCATGATAGCTATGTAGAGAAATATGTCATCAATGAAGATTTTAAAGAAGTATATGAGAAGCTAACCCATGGTACATGGGTAGAGAACTATTGTCTACAGGTAAAATTACTCTATCATCTTGGGAAGCTTTGTATTCCTACAAGTGAATGAGTCCATGTGATACGAGAAGCTCATACTTCTCTTGTGTCTAGGAATTTTGGGGTAGGAAAAACTATGGCTCTTTTGCAGAGGTTTTGTTATTGGCCTCAAATGAAAGAAATTGTAACTAAATATGTAAAGGGGGTGTGTGATGTGTTCTACTTGTAAGCCCACTAATAGAAAATTGGGGATATACTCACCACTTCATGTTCCATCCCATCCATGGGAAAACATCTCCATGGATTTTGTGGGGGGTTTACCAATGACCAAAGGGGGTCATGATTATTTGTATGTTGTAGTGGATAGGTTCAGCAAGATGTGTATCTTGATGCCATGTAAAAAGTACATAACTATTGAGCAGACTGTTAATCTCTTCTTTCAGCATGTTTGGCTTCACTTTGGGTTACCCACGTCCATTGTCTCAAATCAAGACACTCGATTCCTTGTGGATTTTTGGACTAGCTTGTGGAGAAGGATGGACACCAAATTGAAGAGAAGCACTGCTTTTCATCCAAAAATCGACGGACAGACAGAGGTGGTAAACAGAACATTGGTACTTTTGCTTCAAGGCTACTGCAGCAAGCATCCTAAATTATGGGATGAATAGATACCCTATGTACACCATGCTTATAATCGAGCTTTACATTCATCCACTCAGAGTTCACCTTTTGAGACATGTTTTGGATACCTACCAAAGGTTCCTTTGGACTTGATGTATGGGAGAGATGTCGATGTGAATGAAGAATGAATAGAGGATAGAGCCCGCAAGTTCCTCCAAAGGATTCAACAGATACACCAGGCAGTCAGGGAACATTTGGATAAGATTCAAGCACAGTATAAAGCTCGACATGACAAGCACAGGGCTGATCATCAGTTATAGGTTGGAGACCGGGTATGGCTTCACATCAACAAGGAACAATTGAAGGGTGAAGGCAAGAAACTCAAGCCCATCCGATATGGACCCTTCACTATCTACGAGAAAAGCGGCACTAATGATTTTTGTTTAGATCTTCCACCTTATATGTAGATTTACTCTATTATGAACGTAGAGAACTTGAAACTTTTTTAGCCTCCCATGATCATGGATCAGGATGAGGAAGTTTCAATACCTTCAGTTGATGAGTTTGCACCTGAGTACTTGGATGAGTTACAGGAATATATCATCCTAAACAGAAGGATGAGGACTTCACGCGAGGGTGATGTTGATTATCTTCGAGTAGGCTTAAAGGGCACACATCGAAGTAAGTAAAAGTGGATTAAGAAGGACAAAGTGAGGGGACTCTTCCTTCACTTACTAGTTGATTAATGAAATCTTTTGGTGGTCCAAAAATCTCTCACTGGGAAGGCGTGATCCAAAAAGGATCCAGAGAAGGCTAAGAACAACTCAGAACTTGCAGAGGCAACTCAGGACACTCAGAATGGCTTCAGCAGACAGAGAAAGGGAAAAAATTCAAAGTTTCCAAAACTCAGTGAAAATGGCATGATCACAAAGAGAAGATCGCAATATTTCTACTGGCGCAAACATATTGTCAAACAAAGTTACAGATCAAAAGTTATAAACAATGAAAGATCGGGTCAAACTTGGTCAAAAGTCAAAAAGTCAAGGTGACATGCGGCACCACTGCAAGGGTGACACATGGCACGTCTGTATAGCTAAGTTGGCATGGGATGACGTGGAAAGGTAGACATGTGGATGAATTGAGTGATGCCAAGTGTTAGTTTTGTGGACAGATTATATGGTGCCACGTGGCACCCCTCCAATGGTTTGCGTGTGTAAAAGTTATATGACTCCATAGGAGTCGAACTCATGACCTCTCCCTAGCCCAAAGGCCCCACAACACCATGCCAGCCAACCCTCTATTACATGTTTCTTATTTGTAATGTGGTAAAAATATTATTTAACTTTTGATAAAGTGTCATATGGGGGAGAAAAGGGCTAGGCCTTTGGCCCAACCCTTGGTTACGTGTTAGCCCATATGACCACCACATCCGAAAATGTAGGGGCTTATCCAATTGCCACAATATTTAGAATATTCCTCCAATTAATAACCATTCCTCCATTTTAGTGGTTGCCCGCCAGATTTGGCAGGGCATGCCAACATTTGTGGTAACCACTTGCCAAAAGGGGAGGACCGTGGGATTTGACCCCATGACCTCTGCCTAGACCTTCTCTAACCAATGACTTAGAATAGCCACCACCAACCAACATGCCAACAACCTCAGTTATGACATAACCGCCACAATTTTGTATAAGAAGGGGGTTCTCCAGTGCATTCGGGAGACAAGACAAAGCACAGACTATGTACAGACTGGGGCACACTTTTTGAGGTTTCTCAGTCATTTATGGTAGGATCAGTGTCACGCAAGCCGAGGCAGAGGTGCCTCTTGGGACAAAAAATGTCTGACTCGGATTCAGGTGTGGAGACGGTCATTTTTAGGTAAAACGATGCCATGAACGCAATGGTGGTGTTAGTTTTCTGATTTGAGCAAAGATTTTGTAGCTTAAATCCAAAATGAGGTATACTTATGTATTTTGCCCAATTATTTTGTGGAGTTAATAAAAATACCTACCCATCTGAGAGCAGGACCTGGAGACGTAGTCCACCAGGGACGAACTCTATTATCAAGTTCTTTGTGTTCATATTGCATGCTTATGTCTCTTTATTTTTGAAATTTTCCTTCTTTATGGTGTACTTTAGTTTATGCTCATTTAATATGATTCTTTAATAAGTCACCTGAAGAAAAGATCTTGGATCAACTACATTGGAAAGAAATCAATCTTCTCCCAAACCTCAGTTTTCTAGACAACAGAGAGATTCCACCATTTGGAAGCCAAGACCTCAACAAGAGCTAAAGTCCCCGGATAATTTGAAACATGTTGGGAAATTTTACTTAGAATATTTGTGTCTCCCATGCCAAGAGCCCCATAGGGAAGATGAGTTCCCCCGACAAAATGAAGATTACCCTGACGATATAAACTTCATGATTTGCAATCTCAACGATGAACAAATTCCTCAAGATATGGTCGATGAAGCCAGAAGAATAGGAGAAAGAGAGGGGAGACTCTAGGCCTTAAGTAAATTGACATATGATCATAAGAAGTAACTAAATAGGAGGGAAATTTTAATCTACATAAGAAAAAATGCTTCATCCCCTCTGTAATAACCTGTCGCTCCAGTTCCACTAGCAGAAAAGGTGGCACCACCACCAGTATGTGAGTTTCTTCCTAAGAAAACTCATGTAGATGACATTCATTTGAATATAAATGTTGCAAATATTTTTGGAAAAATGAATATGACAGTCCCAATAACAGAGATGTGTAAGATCCCTTCTGTGAAAAGGGAAGTTTTGAGGATATTACAGGTGCCAGCTAAGAAAGAGGATCCTTCCATTGTAATAAACACTATGTATCTCGATCGGCCAAAGGAAAAGAACCCTACCTTCTATATCTCATTAGGCATGAATGGCCTCCGCTTGAACAATTGCATGCTTGATTTAGGGGCCTCATCAAATGTTGTATCTTTGAAGGTAATGAAACAACTTGGTTTGAAGACAACCCTACCTTATGGAAATGTATGTGGTATTGATTCCAAAAGAGTTAATGTCTTGGGAGTATGTGAAGATGTTGAGGTATTTTTGATAGATTTTCCACATATTAATGTCCTCATGGATATATTGGTGATCAATGTCCCTAATTCCCGGGGGATTCTCTTGTTAAGGACCTGGTCCTCATCCCTTTGAGGTTTCCTTAGTATGAACCTTACACATGCATATATTCCCATGGGAAATGGCACGTATGAAACACTGCATAACATGGAGAAGAAAGATACACATGTGATGAATCTGAGAGGGGGTAGTTATGTTAGTGAACACTACCATGATATACCTCCACAAATTTTTGAGTATGATCCATCTGAGTTACCCTTCATGCAGGAAGATGCAGTGGAAATGTTTCTACCATGGATGGATAAAAATAAGGTTGCACAATACCATAGTAAGGAACCATAATATATTCATGTTATACAAATGGAAGATGAGAAAAGTAAAGAAATCATTAAAGATACCATCCACACAGAGCCACCATACAATGAGAATACTCCTTGCTCCAATTTAAATGAAGGAGCTATTTTTCTCATGTGGGACAAAAGAAAGGGAAATCCCAAATATGAATAGAAATACAATAACTCATGGCTTAGCCCTTACATCATCAGAAATAATTCTGACAAAGAAAAGTTCTATATGACAGCATTAGACAGGAGAAAGATGACATTTCCCATAGATGGGTCTCTTCTCCAACCTCACATCTAGGTCACATGACTTCTTCAGGGCACGTGCCCTAAGTAAGTAGGTAAGTCATTTTGATTCCCTGCATTTTCATCTTGATTGCTCATACTAGTTTAGATGCATTTCATTTTCATTTTACTCTACTTGCATATTGATTTCATGGTTAGTATAGAATATTTTGAAAAAATTGTCAAAATTTTGTTTTCTATTTTAGTGGGTTTTGATATATGAGAACAAGGATGAGTACGCCATCCTGCACTTGAAAATTTGATGTTTACTTGCAGGCACAGGTATACCAGGATATGTTGCGGTTCTTAGGAAGTCTATGGTGAGCACATGTCCCTAAGTAGGAGCGAGATGTTATCCCCATTTTGTGGATAACTAAGGAGATGATGTTTTGAGGCCCTCAGGTTGCATATATGGAATGTTGAGAGACTACATGACCAACAGTACGCTTTGCACAGATGGAAAACCCACTCACCACCATAGATGGTCACAGGTTTACAGATGGCATCCACCACACTAGTTGACTTCTGGAAGGCAGTGAGCGTTGCTCCATGAGGTACAATTTAGTATTATGGTGAGAATCATTTCAATACCTAAGCCATTTTATTATGTTATATCTTAGATTTCTCTATATTTCATGATATGTGCTTGGACATTATGCCTTTTTCCCTGCTTCACCTTGGTGGTTAACATTGTGCCCTAGTAAGTGGTATTCTTTGGGAATGGGTTTGAAACTAGGAAATCCATTAATTATCCAGCGTATCGTTCCCAACCGTACTTACCATTTTTCATCATTATTCCCATATGTTTCCTTATCTCTTGGGATTTTAGGGTGTATTGACCTAAGAAGGGGTTGTCCCTCATTCTATGGGAAGAAGGGGCTAAAGGCCCAAAGGGGTTGGTGTTGGTTAAAAGATAAGAGACATATATGAACTGTTGAGACCTAAGTCTGCACCCCTACCCCTTCTTTCTCACTGCCCTATACCTTCATTAAAAAATCATTCATTTTCTATTGGTTAAGTTGGCTCCCCATTGTTAAATGACTCAATTTTTATGATAACCTTTCTTGACTGATTCTTTGCACCAATTATTTTTGTTTTATTGAAGGATAATTGCATGTCATGGTTTGGGTTCGAAATACCTATCGTCATGTTTACCATTGATTGAGTGTGCATCACATCAAACAAGTCCTTTATATGCACATGAAACATCCAAAAATAAAGACGCAACAATACCTTTCAGGCTTAGCTTGTAATAGACATATTTAAATTGTTGACGGTCTAGATCCGACAGTCAATTAAGATCGACGTCTCTTATGCATTCGAAGTTTCAAAACCGCAAAATTTTTAGACACAAAGCATATGAAGTTTTACTCTGGAATATTGTCACTCTAGGAGATTTCAATCCAGAACAAGTGCAAATCTCTGAAGTGTCGGAGCTCCAAAGCACCGGAGCCCGAAAGTGTCGAAGCATCATAGCCCCTTTATCATAAGTTCTTCTTCAGCTGACGTGTCATATGCCACCTGTCTGTTGATTCCAGATGACACATGACACTCATTTCAGGCACTTTGGTTACATCATCCGCACTATTTCAATTGACACATGTCACTCTCTTTTTATGACACATCATCGATTGTGATAACATGCCACCATGTCACTCCAGGATATTTCAATCCAAATAAAACGCAGTTCCTCAGAGCTCTTGAGCTCCGAAGTGTCGAAGTGTCTATGGGACAGAATCCTCGAATTCCCAAAATATGTTGCCACATCACTCTAGAAGATTTAAATCAAGAGAAAACACAGTTTCCTGAAGTGACAAAGCCCCGAACTTCCATGCCACTCCGAGAGATCATCCTTCGGGAGATATTCATACTTTGCATTCAAAATCTCTCTAACGTCGAAGTGTCGGAACTCCAAAGTACCAAAGTGTTGAAGCGTCGAAGCCCCTTTCTCATAAGTTATTCTTCAGCTAACGTGTCATATGCCACCTATCGGTTGAATCCAGATGACACACGACACTCATTTCAGGCACTTTGGTTATGTCATTCACGTTATTTCAGGTGACACGTGTCACTCTCTTTTTATGACACATCATCGATTGTGACAACATGTTGCCACGCCACTCTGGGAGATCATCACTCCAGGATATTTCAATCCAAAGAAAACATAGTTCCGTGGAGCTCCGAAGTGTCAAAGTGTCGATGGGCCAGAATCCCCGAATTCCCAAAATATGTTGCCACGTCACTCTAAAAGATTTCAATCAAGAGAAAACAAAATTTCCCGAAGTGCCAAATCCCTAAACTTCCATGTCACTCCAAGAGCTCGTCCTCCAGGAGATATTCATAATCTACATTCAAAAGCTCTCGAACGTCGAATTTTCAAAGTCGATTATCCTCATTAATTGCATGTTTTAAAGTTTTTAAACGATGCCAAACGAAGTGAATGTTGAGCTAGTCTAAGACATCATATTGCTCGTTTGGCAACACCTTAGATTCAAAGGAACCTAAGGCAGTTCATGGGTATGACGTGAGGACGAGGAGAAGTAAAATACCAAAAGAACACAACCAGTCCATCACAAAGCAAGATAATAAGGAAAGGTCAGTTACGGTCAAGACAGAGAAGCTCGATGATAGTCAACAGGTACAGAACTAAAGCTTCGGATCAACACCCTGCGACACCACAACTAGGAATTGGAGAAGCTATAGTCCAGACTATAGAAGAAATATCAAGGACTCTATAAAAAGCACCAGAAGACTTGCTTCTTCCCCCAGGATATAATTTAAAGAAGAATGTTGCCAACAAATCCAATTATCTCCTGGTTGGCCTCTAACAATGCACATGGATACAAGCGCTCAAATCAGAATCCATTTTTATCAGTCCTAGTTAGTTCTATCAAATCTTAGTTCACTCCATCATTTGCATCAGTTTAGTCTTATCATTAGCAACAGTTTTAATTTTTTAATTCAAGACATTTTAAGGCACAATAAGTGGTCATCTGTGAACCACCTCTTTGTTAAGTTAAGTTTGAAGTGTACATTACCATACTCCAACAATATTTACTTAAGTCAATAAATCATTTTCCAACTGATGGTGTAGATTTCAGCCTCGGTTCCAGATGGTCGAAAGCCTCTACATCTTTGATAAATAGGCAATTTTTGTATGTTTTAAGGGTTCAGGTTTTTGGGAAGAATATCAATACATCAAACTGGTTGAACCTATTCTATGCATGGATTAAAGCTCTCTACCTGGTGAATATACTCTTGATGAAAGTGTGTTTTGTCCAAATCTTCATGTGTTTTTATCTTATCTTGAATGCAGTTTTTTATTTGTGCGAAGTAAATTTCATTTCCTTCAGCTATTGTATAACTTATCTTTACTAATATGCAACCTGTAAAAAAACTAATTCTTTGGTGAATATTTGTTTTTATTGCAACCTATGGGAGTAATTGTGTTTAGATACATGTTTAATGCCTTGAAATGATATTTAAGACTTAAATTTCTTACAATAGATTATTCATTGAGTGGTTTGTTGTTTCCCTTTGTTTTTACCTCTATTATCTCACTTGGCTGTCATTTGTGTGCCACTATCCAAGGAGGACCCTTGTACATATCATTTTTCCAACCCAACCATGCTCTTGTCTTGGTAAAACCAACCCTCTAACTGACCAACAAAAATAAAAAAAATCAACCATTCCAAAACTTGAGGTGGCCTAGCTCTACCCTTTAGCAATCAGGTGCAGACTTTAGGACCAACATGAACCTTCTAGATACTTCACCCATGGATCACCCAAGAAATAAATAAAACGCTTATCTTTGAATAAAAGGGGACCCATAATATAACAAATAAATGCATGAAAGGTATATTGAAGTATGGGAGGTCTCATCATGAGCCGACCTATCACGTCCATGGATATCTGGTGGTATGACATTGCCATTATCTAGTCACCAAACCAGGGAAGTGGCTCTCAGTTGCATGGTTGAGAGAAAGGGGGTATCATCACGAGCCAACCTACTCATTTCCATTAGGAATTTGTGGGTGGCATTGCCACCATATGGTCACCACACCAAGACAATGACCTTCAACCTCTCCTTGTGCTAAAGAAAATATAAAGAAAGAAAGATAAAAGGAAAATAACGGGCTTGGAAAAAGTGCATTGTGGATGAAGGTACCACACACCCTCTACAAAGGCACCCATGAATGAGACACTATGACCCCAAGTATGTCATGAGCCCTATTCCAATTGAGTCTTGACACCATCCACCTCATGCACTCTACATGGCTTAGAGAGTGACCTCTTGGAGGCTCTCCTTGACCTAGGGAAAGATCTACCTAATAGGACACCTCATCAACCCTCCCATACTTAAGCTTGAAAAGTCACATTGTGTCTTTGAGATGTTAATTGTTTGATATAGTAATATTTTATGCACATGCTTAGATGGATTATTTATTGATTGGATCCACTTATCATGATGTTATGACTTGAGATCCTTGGAGAGAGTGTCCATTTTTTTTTTCACAACCTAGCTGGTGGACAATTTTGGGAGAACAAGCCTAGCTTGGGCTTCCATGGGGCTACAAGCCCACATGTTAGATGTTAGGGGCCTGCATGCTAGATGAGAGAGAGATGAATTGGACTATCTTGACGATGACTTGGATGACCTAGCCCACCTATTGCTTGCCAAATTATTTGCTCAGAAGGGGAAAATCGTCCCACTTTTGAGCATGACGTCATGATATTTGGGGGCTAGGGGTTGGTGGTGAGGTGCCACTCATTTTCACTTAGATGTTTTGAGGTGAAGAGGGTCTTCACCAAGATGGCATCACCTATATTCTTGACACATGTCCTTAGGAGGCCTTTCCATACTTCTCCAACACCAGTGACCTCTTCAAAGTGGAAAAATGTCCCCTAAAGGGGTGACATCATCCTAGATTAGGGTTTAATTTGTGAAAAATATGAAATTGTAAGTGAATTGTTTAATATTATTGTGTTAAGGGCGAAATATTAGGGTTTTTTACCCCTAATATTGTGTTTTACTCCTTGTTTTGTGGACAAGCCATGTTGGTTAATTTTTGTATAAATAGAGATCATAAGATCTCATTTTAAATCATAACTCTCCTCTTGTGAGAGGTTTTGGTCTGAAATTTTCATCCTCCTTAGCTCTTGTGCATTTGTGTATGGCTATGGTTTTGAATGGTTAATGGAAGAAGTGATGTGCTAGCCTTGGAAGGTTATTTTGTAGCTCTTGTGGTGGATTGTCTTAGCATCTCTCTTGATATTGGTATGGTTTTTACTCTCTTGCTATCATTTTATTCAAGTAAAGTATTTTTATGCTAGGAGATAGGTGGGAAGTATAAGGGCATACACCCCCAACATAGTCTTCACCATTTTTT
>SNQJ01S0188594.1:8829-25852 GCA_010110895.2 Picea sitchensis
ACGAAGTTGGAGGACCCTCATATGTCATCTAGAAGCCCCAAAAGGTCAAAGTAGTCAAAGTGGTTTAAGAGATTTTAGAAGGTAAATAATAAAATGAAGATGATGAGTGTACTATAATTCAAAGTGAATACAAAATAAATAATTTAAATAATAAATTTAATGGAGAAATTAGAAGTGGGTTAACCCTAACATAAGGAAAGTGGGCAAAGTGAGCTAGAAGATGTTTTTAATGAAGCTACTTGGAGAGTATAAATATGAGGAAAGGCTCTCTCATTTTAGAAACACTTGAGAATATTGAATACCTATATGTTTCTGAGGTAACCAAAGGATACCTAAGCCAAATTTCTAAGTGAAGGTGAAGAAAAGAAGGCCGGAATTCAAGGATGGATAAATTCTTTTGATGATGCTTTCTAAGGTATGTTATTTACAGGTCATTTCACCATTTTCTCAATAAATGTTTTTATAGAATGATTCAGACCGTGAAATTTCTATTCCATTGAGGAAACATATCCAAGTATCTGTGGTAAAAAATTCATCTTGTGGGTCGTTGTATTTTTGGATTTACACTCCGTGGAAAATAAGGTTTGTGGCTAGTCCTGAAACTAGTAAAAAACAGGTGTTTCGGGTAAAAATGTCATAACTTCTTCATAACAGATCCACATTCAGTAAGACCAAATGTGTTGGTTAGAGTAAAGTATTTAACAATTTCAGATCAATTCAACAAATATTCTGTGTGGGGCACGCTCTACAAGGTCGCTCTCTAGAATAAGCCAAAATTCAACAAGGTATGCCATTTTTTCTATAAATAATTTTCTGAGAGGTTCCAAGTAGTGACACTTGGAGGAATTTCATAAAAAAAACTGAAGAAAATTGTGTATCAGTTTCAGATATTTATTCATTACAAATACAAAGTTATGATTATTTCAAGTTAGGGTTGTTGACTAATCCAAAACTAGTCATGTGAGACTAAAGAAACGTTTGATGAAAATGCTAGTCTCTTGTTGTTTAAATTTAAGGAAGGTTTGCAGGTATGTGATCATATACACTAGGTGTATTAAATAGTTATAAATAATATTTGGATGATGAAATTGATGAGGGATTTTGCTTGAGGTACAAATTGGGTACATGGTTGAGACAAGTAGTTGATGAGTTGGCACATACATGAGGTGTATAATTGATGATGTTGGTACATATTGATGGGTTATAGTTGATGAGTAGTTGACACATGATTGGTACATACTTGGTACATGGTTGGTTACACTTGTTTATGGTACAGATTGATTACATATTGTTTGGCACAGGTTGGTGCATGGTTGATGCACTTGCTTATGGTACAGGTTGGTTCATGGTTGATGCACTTGTTTATGGTATAGGTTGATTACAGTTTTAGGTATAGGTTGATGCATGGTTCAGGTTTATTGGTACATGTTTACAACAGTATATCTCACAGTGATAGTGTGACAGTGGTTCCATCATTCTACTTCTACTTCATGGTGGTTGGACGGGGCAAGGACAGGTGGTTCTAGCCACATTTCGGTTGTAGCCAGAGAACATAAGGGGTTGTAGCCAAAGAATTGGGGAGTTGGACCTTCCCTCAGGTTGTAGCCTGAGAAACTAGGGGGTTGGAGCCGCCTTCCAGTTGTAGCTGGAAAACAGAGGAAGTTGGTGCTTCCAATGAATGTAATTCTTCAAGACATATAAGAAAAAGCGTTACGTGGTTTTCTCCCGATTTGGGTTTCCACGTAAAACATCGGTGTACTGTGTATGTGTGTGATTGTTCATTTTGCTCATTATTGGATAATAATTCTACATTGATATAACATTTGGATTATTTGGAGAAAAATGATTATAATTATGCTATTACTGATTCACCCCCCCTCTCAGTAATTCAACATTTACAGTCGTCAGATTAGAAGAGGAGACGTGGCGAAGATCTGAACACTCCGGGTAAAGTCCCGAAGTGATTTATATCTGTCAGATCAGGAGGAGGCATGGTGAAGATCTGTGAACTCCAGGTAAAGACCAGAAGTAATCTTAGGCCATCTGATCTAAGAGGACACGTTGCCGGATTCTGTGTATTGGAGGAGAAGAAAAAGGATTTGAGATTTGAGATTCCCGAAGGCCGGACTCACGGAGGAGATCTTGGCCATAGATTCAAGGGGACAGGTGGCAACAGATCTTCCACTCCAGGAGATTTCCACATAGAGGAGAGTGGAGTTTGAGAGTTGAAACTCTCGAAGGCTGGAAAGGAGAATTCAATGACAACCATTGATTTAGAGGGGAATTATGTGTCAACAGATCGTAGAAATCTGTGGAGATGCGTGGAAGGAGGAAATAAGAGAGAAATGAATATTGATAACAACCGTTGATCATAGGAAGAACCCAAGGAGCAGATATCGACATACATAAGGGATTGCAGGGCCAGGACATGCTCGGACGATAATATTCCTTGAGTGGGCTGCAATTTCAACCACTATTTTAGTAACGAGGTACATGTTAGCACGAGAAGGATTGCATGGAGAAAAGTGTGTTGGTTGGAAACCACTCTTTCCCGCACCTGCAATAACACATTAGCACAAGGGTACCGCCTAGGGTCGTATGAAGGAAGGGGCTACTGAAGAGGAGCTAGAGCCCGTAGAATGAAGAGCGTTGGAATACGCAGATAGAAGGCCACAGGTGCCCTTAAATTTGCACTAAGAAGACATAAGGTTTTGTGTTTAACTACAAAACAAGACCATCAAGGTCTCATAGAATTGTTTGGTTTCAGAATAGGATATCCTTGACCTGGAGGTCGGACTGGTTCCCTGACCTTCCAAATTAGGAACCATGAATGGAGATTCTGTCCTTTAAGAAAAGAGAAATTTTTTATGCCCCATCATGGGTTTGTTACAAATTGGTATCAGAGAATGGTTACAACACTTGGCCTGCTTGGGATCATGTATGAGTTGCATAAGGAGGTATTGTTATCTGCATTTACTCCTTGAGAAAAAAGGATTGCAGATTGAACCTGTGATTTTGGGAATTCTTATTGAAGTTCAGCAGAAGAATTTATTTAACCCTTGGTCAAAGTGATAACTACTCTTACTAGAGTAGGGATATGCTAATTAACATTTATAATAAGACTTGAATGTATATAGATGAAGGTGGAAGGGTTTTGTTAAGAGCAACTAAAGCCCAAAGGACGAATGAATTGGTGTTCGTAACACTACTTCTAAGCATGGGAAGTTGGAACTTCAGGAACTAATGATGGTGGATTATATAATGGTTAATACCTTTGTGGGATTAAAGGAATCTGATATGATCAGGTAGGATCCTTGGCAGTTATAGTTACTACTTTAAATTAAAATCGGAGTATACAACTCCTCATGACCATAGAAAAGTGAAATGGGTAAAACCCTATGGACGATGAGGCAAGAAGGTTTTCTTGCTAGATGTTGTTTCATAAAGAGGAAAGTGATCCTGGTTGGTTATTTCCCTGAGAAAAGGTAACATCAATACAAGATATGACTGTGAGATTAGTCCTGTAAGTGACTGAAATCTCAAAGTAAAGGACACTAGTGATTAAATTAAACTATCAAGTGAATGCATGAGGTAAAATGGTGCAAGAGATGCACCTACATATACATGAATGTGTATACATGATCATAAGAATGATTGGAATATCCTTGGGGAAAAGGATATAGAAGCCTGATATGTCTGTGTGTGTGAATGACATGGAAAAGGTGCAAACAATAAGCTAGCAGGATGAATACTTATCTGTGTTTAATTATGCTTGAGTGCATAGGTTTAATGCATTGTGGAGCTTCCTAATATGAAGCCTGATATTAATACTAGTTAGGTATGAACAATATTGAACGTTCAAGTGATGCACATGTATGATGTAAGAGTATAGCTATAGATACAATATGGTTGCCCTGATGAGTGAAATATAAAGAAAAAATTGCTCTTGTCCAGAATAAATGAATACTATGGATGCATGGTTGAATCCATTCCGAAGAGTCATGAAAGTTATGTTCCAAATAATATCTTGAGGGGGAATGTATTCCCTCTCCTAAGGAAATACTAATATAATTAGATAAAAAGGGTAAATGGGCAAAGATGTTCTGTTGTCATAATAAAAGGAAAATGATTATGCCTTTGAGAATCACATGAGAAGGATTGTGAACAATCCTGAGTTGACTGCTCTTAAAGGTAGAGATGTAGGTGGGATGTGAAACATACATATGGAAGCTACACAAAGGCTGATGATTATGAATATTGTTAAGTACACCATGGATGTAGGTTAACAAAACCATAATATGTATGGATACATAATTTGGGTACATGAAAAAGATGCATGTTTATATTCCTTATGGGATATTTGGTAAATTGATGAAGCTAACTCAAGGTTGAGGCCATCACAAATAGTGATGGATATGCAATAAGGAAGTTGCATGATGAAGGAGTTCCCTGAGGAGGAACTGTGTGAAGACTTTGTTGGGAAAACAAAGTCACAACCTTAATGACTGCTGAGAATTAAGCATCGAGCCTAACCAAGAATGCTCAAGGAAAAGAGAAGGAAGATCCCAACAAGGAGGAAATGGCAAAAGTAGAGAAAAGGCAGTGAGACCTTAGAAATAAATTAGTTGGGCTGAAATGTCCCAGACAATGTAGAAATAATTTGAGGAAGGGGAGAGCCCTCAATTCTTTTCTTGCTGTGTATTATGTTTTTCTCTGGGATGATAAAGCTAGTACGCTGATGAAAGTAAAGGTTTTGACACCATAGTGATGATGGTTGTATTACTGTAGAAGTGATTGAGAACTGTTGTGTTGCACTCATGAAAACATTAAGGATAGTGTGATGAAGGACCTACATATATGCTAGGACATGTCTAAAAATGTTTTATTAACTGAATGTTATGGTACTTTCATTTTTAATTTACATGATGACTAATGTGGTTATGATGTATGTCATGTGTAGAAAGAAATAGATTGGAATCGTTGGGAAAGACAGTTGCCAATAATGAACAACCTCAATCAAAGGATGACTATGATAAGGTTCTTGTTGAAAGATTGTTGAAGGGACTTTAAAATTCCCCATGGAGCACCACTGTTGGAATAATATCAGAGGGGGTGCTAACAACCAAAACATGTATAAAAATGTTCATGCCTATATGGCACAAGGTATGAAGGGATTGGATAAGAATCCCTTCTGAAGTATTTTACAGTCTTAATGTTATGTATGGAATGTTGAAAGGAAGTTGTATGCCTTGGATACCCAAGTAGGGTATGATTCAGGAAGGAGAAACTGAATGATGGAGGTGTGAACCTTTGGTAGTAAATACTGATTGTAATCCTCAGAAGAATTCATGAACTGATATGTCATGAATACATGGATCAATCAAGGAATGATTGGAAACAAAATTTCTCATAGATAGCACGTTGCATGGAATTGCTTCTAGGAAATGCATGCTTACATAAAGGGCAGATAATGGATTTCCATTGAGGAAGGAGGATCTTCCAAAATTTCTACTTACATTGTATAGGTGTTAGAGAAAACCAAATTGGGTGTCCATGAGTGTTGGCACCCTGGTTATTGATGAAGGGGGAATGCTTAAAGGCATTAATGTGAAACTTGTAGTTTCATAGGTACTGAATTGGAATCATGATCATCTTGTAGCTGGAAGCATAGTCCTGTTGCAACAATGAATGGGAATGAATAAACCATATGGTGAAAAACTTGGCTAAGATCCAACGCACCATGACAAAGTACTTTTTGTAAAGTGTAGGAAACTTATTTTATGAGTTGTATCTTGCCTTTGAAAAGGCCACTTCCGCATATTTGGAAAAATCAATTTCTTCCATCCATCGGTTTAAAAAGGAAATGGTGTCTTTCACTGGAATATCAAAGAGGACCCATTTTTCTTCTCTCTTCCTTGAGGGTATTCCAGTAGTCATCGAAGGGGATCGAGAGGTCTGTTGGACTAAACAAGACTCCTTATTGGACAAACCATCACCAAGAATGACTAGAGATTCATCCTCAACATAATCCACATCTCATAACAAGATTTCAAATTTGTTTTTAGTGGAAGGGTCCCCACCATGACGAGGGTTTCCAGGGTTTTTAGTCATGGGTTTGAAACCTCCATGAGATGTACCAACAGACAAACCAAGAGGGGGAAAATTATTATTTTCACTTGGGCCAAATTTTCATGAGACCACCTGCCATTGTTCTTACTTACTCATACAAGAGGGGAGATATTTATCCGCCTTCTTGAAATTTTCATGAAATGCACATATTCATGGCATATTTTGCACTTAAATGGGAATTATTCATAATCAAGTTGTTGCACATGTTTCAATTTGTCGAGGGAGATAATAAATACTTTAGGAATCCCATTCTCAAGGTCTACTTCAACACAGATCCTTGCAGAGGAAAATGTATTCTCCTTTGGATCAACTCGATCAATATATCTCTCGATGGAGTTCCCAATAAAACATAGGGAATCATCACTCCAACAATGAAGAGGGAGGTGTGACAGTTGAACCCACACCAAAACTATGGATGGGACATCATTTCCAATATTGAAATCAAGAGTCCATTTGTTGAGGTACATCCCTCTTGCTCCTAATAAATGCGAACCAGTACATAAGATCATATCTCAATATTCCTTGTGCTCAAAGAGAAAGGAAACAAATCCTCTTCCGTAGAAGAAGTGATTAAGAGAATATTTGATTATAAGATTCCAATTTTTATCCAACCAAATTTATACCATCTTTTGAGAGGGCCAGATACCCATGCACTGATCGATCAAGCCACGATGGGAAATAGATAAATATTTCTTCCTAGTCGAATATGGAGGAAGCGAGACCTTGGGCATCTCATCCAATTTTTTGACAAACCTAGATGTCTATGGATTTGAATTTTTAACTAAGGTTGATACCATCATGTAAAAATACAAAGAATATTCCTCTAGAGGGGGTTTCCCCCCACGCAACAAGATATTCCATTCCTCTCAACCCAAATCCTAGGATTTATATAAAGAACACTCCAAATCTTGTTTCGTATTCATAAAAATATCGATATTAATTATGCAATGGAATATTTCCACAAAGGAAAACCCTCAAGATTTTTCTATCTCATGATTTTAATACCTTGGGAAATGAAATCCCACATGTTAATTTATGATTTTTTTTATACTTGTCAAAATACATCATTGTAGCTTTGACATGGTCATCTTTCAAGAGGTCAATTTCATCACACTCACAAATTTCAAGAATTGCATTGAGATGACACAGGGAGTGCGCGATAATTTGTTTCAGGTTCTGTGAGAAGGTTTCCAAGAGGGAACACCAGAAGGAAAATATCAGAAGGAGTAGTGCTATGAGTGCACATTAGAGTTGTTGAACACTCTGAAAAAGACACACTAGGGTTATTGAATACTCTGAGGAAGCTATGCAAGGAGTGCATTGAGAAAGCACAGGGTGTGCGCAAGGACTCGGTTTGAGTTCTGTAAGGAGGATGCCAGGTGGGCATGACAGAGCTGTTGAATACTTTGAGAGAGAGCGCAAGGAGTGCGCCTACACTTAGTAAAGTGTAAAATATCAGCTGAAGAAGGTAAATCTCAGGGGGGAGCAGTGCAAGTCTTTACAGAGAGTGCAAAAAGAACTTATTTTCAAAGTTTGAAAGCTGAGGAGGTACAGTGCTAGTCGAGGCCGGGTAGTCAGATTCTAGCAGAAGGACCAATGGTCGAAGCCTTTGAAAGGTTTTAGAAATCCTTCATTTGGAAGGAAAGCGTAGCGTGTAGGGGAGGAGAAGCTACAACAATCGTTAAATATACTATCGAAATAGATATGGACCCTTAGATTAGAGTCCAAAATGAGGGAGGAGCATACATAAGGATAATATATCCCAGCCATCGGATTTATGCACGTGGATCGATAGTCATCAGATCCAAGTGATTTGAATGGGATTTAACCCCTAGCATCCTGTGGACTTCGTAAGCCCGACCATTTTTATGTTTTAAGGAGCAGAGGCTCCCGAAGTCCAAAGTAAATCGAGACCGTCCATCAACAGGGATGTGTGTCACTAGATCAGAGGAGGTCTAGAAGGTAATAATTCCAGGAGGATATAGGGGAAAAAGGATATAAGATTCCAAAAGTACTAGGGAGATGAAACGTATCTGGATCATCCGTTTGAGTGGAAATGTGGCAATAGATCTAGGGGTTCGGAGGAACAACCCTCCAGAAGAATTAGGTTGAGTCGAGTTGATAACTCCTAAAGGGTTGGGAATCGTAGATAATATTGTTCATTCATTCCATTGGATTCATGGTGATATATCTTGCATTTTGGAGGTTTTTTACCCCAGGAGAACTATGGAGAAGTGTCATCAAAATCTCCGAAGCCCAGAGAATGGAGAGGATTAGGGATGACAATTTTTATAGGACATGTGGCAGCTGATCCCGTGGTCTGGAGAACCAATGCTTTGGAGGAATTAGATTTATGTGGAGTCGAGAGCTCTCATAAGACAGAATTCATCAGGACCCTCCATCCACAAGGACACATGGTGCCATATCCCTTAGTCTGGTGTTATAACACTCCAAATGGCTTGCAAGGTGGAGCATTTGGGTGAGAAGTTGGTGAAGCCCGAAGTAAATCTGAGTCGTTGGTGGTTGAGGGCACGTGTCGACAGATATAACACTTTGGAAGGTTACACTCTATAGGTTTGTGCGTGTTATCCATTGGGGACACCCGAAGGCTGGAGTCCCGTAGTTAATCTCGCTCGTTCATTTGCCAAGGAAACGTGGAGGGTAGATCAAGACTCCGCCAGTTTGACATTTTGGTAGATCTTTGGTGCTAAGCAGTGGAAAGCTCTGAAGTCTCGGAGCTCTGAAGCACTAGATTATATCTTTTTGGGTTAGCACCTCGTTATAGCCTAGGGTCACATGGGGTTTCTGCCAGAAGCAAGAGGGCTAGAGCCTGAAATTTGATTTTATAAGGTTTTAAAGGTAAATGGGCTTTGCGAAAGTGCCCAAAGGGGTTTAGACGTATACAAACATTCACCTTAGGAAATTAAGGACCTATGTATGTGGTGTTTGGGGCTCAGTAGGATCCCAAGAGCCAATTCAGCTCCATGATTTGAAGATCCTTAGACCAACAGGTCAGTGGACCCCAGGTGAGGGTGGAGGTCTACATAAATCACCCACAGATGCCTCTACAAAGCATGTACACATCACACACAAGTACCAACCTATACCATAATAAGTGCATCAAACAAGCAAAAAACCATACTCCAAGCTAACCAACAAAGGGATTCTAGTAAAACATCACACTATCCATAAACTAAATACCATAAAACTTCTAGTCCTTTACCCATACCTTTGTGCTACCAAAATTTTCCACTAGACTTCTCTAGGTGTTTACATCAATCTCTAGGGGTTGAAATCAATCTACAATATCATACTCCAAGGGTTAACATCAATGAAAACCAACTATCCAAACCAACTGTCCATCAATCTAAACCAACTGTCCAATAATATCCCCCTTTGGCATTGGTGGAAACACCAAAATTGATGGAAATACTTAGTCATGACAACACTCATGCTCATTCTTCACATGTGATCATTGATCCTCATTAATGTTTATATCTCTCCCCCTTTGACATCAATGGAAAAGGGTATCTCTTCTTGGGGATGATCCCCCTATCTAAACTTTCCTTGGGGATGCTCCCCCTATCTCCATGCCTATGATTACTTTCTCTTTCCCTTTGACAAAGTATTAAGTCCCCCTGTCGATATGACACTGTTCCTACTCTAACCAATCTTGGTTTAAAAAAATATCTCCCCCTATGAATGTGTCTTCGTGTTTTGTATGCTACTAATCTTCCTTTTTGAATCTCTCTCTCTCTCTGATGAATTCTCTGCATGATTATTTGTAGATCAATATAGGTCTTCCTGTACCTGCTTTGTTTTGGATTTATTGTCCATTGGTTCTTCCTTGTGTAATCAATTGACATATATATAAATCATTCAAGATTGAGCATTTAAAATTTAAACATTTAAATAATCATCCAACATTCTCTGAACCAATCTCTGAATCAATATTTGAACCACTCTCTGAACCAATCTATGAATCCATATTTTTCCATGACTCTCCTACTTAACTTTCCACAATGCTGATCCATCTGTCACTATACTAACATGAAGTCTTCACTACTACAACTGATCATCAAATGTCAAATGTTTCCACTGGTCTTCTCTAACTATGTACCATCAATATAAAATACTTCATACTACTCGAAGGATAAATCTATGATCTGTAGAGGTATTGCATAGACTCCCCCTATATAATATACATATTAATTTGGAGTCTCCAAGACGAATGGATTAGAAAAATACCTGCTCTGATGCAGTGTAATATTCCTATTTGTCTTTGAATACATCTTCCTTTTCATCCTCTTTCTGAATTCCATCATCATCCCGAGTTTTGACATCTTCTTCATCCTCTACTTGAATTCCGACTCTTTCCTCTTTGCCTATAAATTCAACATGATATTTTGTTGTTGCAAATCCTAAAAGTATGATTCCTTGGACCTATTCTTCATTTACCTTCTCCTCTTGTTTTTCACTTCTTCTCCAAATATTCTTGTGTCTATCATCAACATTTTCTTTCATGGGAGGATTTATCACACTTCTACAATTTCAAGCTATGCATCCATAGTTGTGGAATTTGTAGCATTCCATATTTTGTTTGGATATATGCACATTTCTTGCATGATCATTTCTTTCATAAGCCTTGCAATTTGCAACCTTATGTCCAAAGTTAGTACAATAAAAAAATGACTATTTACATACCTGAGAGTGAATGATATTCTTTGTGGTGTAGTCCTTCTGGGTTCCTATCTTGGCTGATCATGATTGACATTTCTTTGCTTCCTAAATGTATAAGGTCTTTCTGATTTTTTTTTACCATGATTCCTTCCTTTGAGAACTTTTGCATAACTCTTTTTCTCTGTTTCTTTTTCCACGGAGCTTGAGCCTTTATCAATATACATCTGGTTGTATCCTAGTCCAGACCTATGGCCTTTGATTGTTGATGATTGTATCCAATGTCTTGGTGCTATCTTGCTTCATGTCCTTCTTCTAAAGATCTTTTCTTAGAGTGACTGTTTCTTCTTCCAACCTTTCAATCGTATTTGCCTTCTCTGCTAGTTGACTTCTAAGTGTTTATTCAATCCTTCCGTCCTCTTCTATTTGGACTTTCAACTTTGTAATTATTTGAGTGACTTCCTCTTAGTTGTGATTATGGGTTCCTTTTACTTTTAGTTCTTCCTTGAGTGACTTGTTTTTATTTCTTTATTTCCTTAGTTCTTCTAAGGAACTAATTTATTCTTCTCTGAGATCAACTTCGACTTGTTCTTCAGAACCATCATAGTTTCTTGTTTGATTTTCCCTAGCCATAAATAATATCTTTTTTGAATCACTGTCAGTTTCATCATCTTCATCAGATGAGGACTTGTCTTCTCTTGAGTATAGATTTTTATTGAAGACTTTCCTTTTGTCTTTCTTGTTTCCCTTTTGATATTTCTTTTCTTTCTTGGGATCTTCGTCTTCATCACTATATGAATTCTTGGCACAAGAACACTTATTTTCAAAATGACCAACTTTACCACAATTAAAACATTTCAATGGAAACTTACCTTTGTATTTACATGTTCCTTTTTGCAAATTTATTACAAAGTTTTCCATTTCTTCATCTTCCTCTGAATCATTGCTGCAACTACATTCTAACTTTGTCTTTTGATTATTTTTATTTTTCTTCTTGGATTCTTTGAATGCTATTTCCTTTGTAACTGGGTTCTCATTTTCTGTTCTCATTTCATAAGCAGTGAATATTCCATGCAACTCATCCATGCTTATCGTACTCAGATCTGATCTTTGTTCTAGTGTTGAAATCTTAGGATCAAATCTCATTGGAAGGGATGTCAGTACCTTTTGAACAATTATAAATTCGTCAACTTCTTCTCTCAATCCTTTAATTGCGTTCATAGTTTCATCAACTCATAAAAATAGGATGCAATATTTTCATCTTCCTTCATCTTCATCTATTCAAATTGAACTTCAGAAGGAGGATCCAACCAAAAGGAATATCCAAATCCCTAATTATATGGCTCCAACTAGAAGGAAGAGCCAACCCCTTAAGTACTCCGACCCCAACGAGAAGGTGGATACAATCACCTAGTTCTCAGGCTCCAACTCCCTAATTCTATGACACCAACCAGAAGGAGGATACAACCCCCTTTCCTTTCCCCATCCAACCACTCTAAAATATAAATTCCAAATGTGAACAACCTGTCTTTGTCACTGAATCAATCACTACCACTGTCACAATTATCACTGAAAAACCTGTCACAACCTGAACCAATCTTCTTCAAATATTTCCCGCAGATCCATGACCTGTGTATACTAAATCACGCAGGTATCTTCACAATTATTAACTGCAACTCACAGATGTTTGCATATATCCTCCCTGCAACTTACGAGTTACCATAAACTCACCTAGTTTCACTCTTACTGTCTATATTTATATCAAATTGTCATTGAAAAACCAATCATGTCAACTTGTACCAGAAAATTGTAACAACCTTTTCCAAACAACATGTACCAATAATATGTAACAATAATCTCATTAACCAAACCAAATCAAATCACCAAAACAACTCTCAATCAAATTCACAATGTCACCAAGATGTGCATCAAACAAAACTACTCATAACAACTTACAACCATCATCCACACACGCCTCTACAAAGCATTTACACATCACAACTAAGTACTAACCTATACCACAACATGTGCATCAACCAATCACAAAAACATACTCCAAGATAATGATGAAAGGGATTCTAGTAAACATCACACTATCCATAAACTGAATACGATAAACCCTTACATCAAACCATGTTCCCAAGATTCACTGATATATAGCCTTAAGCATATATCACTCATAATCCAATCACATACCAAGACCACTAACAAATGCCTCTTACAATGCACCACAATATATTCCAATAAAACCAAGATAAGTGCACTAGCAATGTGCCTCACAGATCTACCTCAAATCATACTCTACAACAGATACCATACATACAAGAGGGTATATACCAAACCTCACTAAGTCATGCCTCAAGAATGATCCAAAACACCAGTAAGATACAATCTCAAAACATAATCATAAACATACCTTCATATTTGTAGTCTCCATGTTGTATCTGATCTCTGACAAACATACCTACAGTCTCTCCTTAGATCCTGAAACCTAGAGAAAGTATCTTCCTCCTTGCCCTTTCTACAGATCCACGATTTTCCTTTCTACAAATCGCATGTATCCACACTTTACTCAACTATGGACCGCAAATTTCCACTCTTCTCTGTGCATGTGGCTTGCGGATAACCTCTAAAATCCCGTTCCATTCACTTCCTTTGTAGCTACAAAACTTTCATTCCTTTAGACCTTCGTTGCCTCAAACCTATGCTTCTCAAATTTGTCAATGTATACCTACAAATAACCTTTCACAAAATAGATATTCAATAATGATCAATAGGTAGGTAGGTGCTAATAATATTCCCTTTCTATGTTATTTATACTCTCCAAGTGGCTTCCTTTAGGGGTTATTTTCTAACTATTTTACCCAACTTTCCTCTTTTAGGGATAACCCACTTTCAACTACTTTACCCATTTGCAACCACTTTATCCATAAATAGTAAACTCACCACTTATTGTTGGAACTAAATTATTTTTAATTATTTACTTATTACAACAACTTTACCCATGATGAAGTCTTAGTTACAACCACTTTGACTAGTAAACGTCTTCTAGGAGATTCTAAAATAATTGACTTCTTTGACCTTCTAGGGGCTTCTAGATAACTCATGAGGGTTATCCAACTTCACTAAGACATATCACCTCAACCGTGAGGAACTACATAACGTAACACATATCATCAGAAATTGCATGACATGTATTATCCATCTACAATAGTCTCTCCTGTAAATTCATTGATCTTCATGCCTTTATACCTCAAACAAACTAGGGTCCCTTACCCATACCTTTGTGCTACCATAATTCTATATTGAACTTATCCAAGGGTTTACATCAATCTCTAAGGGTTGAAATCAATAACAACCAACTTTCCAAACCAGTTGTCCATCAATATAAACCAATTTTTTGACAAAATCAAGACTTAAAATTCATACCCAAGATTATTCGCTATCTCTTTTGAAACATCTCCAAGTTTTTCTATCTGAATCGTTCTAGAAAACAAGTTATATTGAAAATTCCAAGATAAAATTCAAAGAAAACCCTAGAAAAAATCATCATAAGACTTCATCTTTCCTTGGAATTTTTCCCTTCTTTACTTCATCTTCCCTTGGAAATTCACTTCTCTAGGATGAAATTCGCTCCTCTTCCTTGGCTAGGTCCAATTGGTGTAATACAAATTCCAAATGAGGTTCCTATTATTTATATGAGTCTTCTCCACATGAGGGGTTGTGACCAAGGGTCACAACTTTTGGGTCGCAACTCTTCCTTAAGGATGGACAACCTTAGGGGATTCTTTAATTTAATTTAGGGTCTCATCTTGGATTTAGGGGCTTCTTCACTTGTCTCTAGGGGATTCTTCTCTTGGATTTAGGGGCTTCTTCACTTGGATTTAAGGGCTTCTTCTCTTGGTTTTAGGGGATTCTTCACTTGAATTTAGAGGCTTGTTCACTTGGTTTTAGGGTTTCTTCAAGGCTCCTTCAAGGATCCATTTGTGTACAACTCAAAGTGGGCATGTGGAAACAATGAAATGTTATCTCATCCCTTGAGGGCCATTCCTAAAATATACACCATAAGGGGAAGACTTTGTAGTTATATAAACTTATGTCAAGGCTCCTTCAAGGCTCTTCAAGGATTCTTCAAGTGGACACATTATCATCACTTTTGGGCACTTTTAGTCTTTACTTTATGGATTCCTCTAAGGTTGACATCAATGGAAACCAATTTTCCAACAATAACCCCCTTTGGCATTGATGAAAACTTGGTAAAAGAATAGTTCTCCTTCTTTCTTCATGCTCTGATCCCAATGACTGTATTGTCCTATTGTCTTCATGTTGACTCCCCTTTTCATACTACTTCTACTTTTAATTTTTTTCTCTCCTCCTTTGACATCATTGGAAAAGTGTAACCCCCCTTGAGAGTATTCCCTTTTTTGTTCTTGCAAAAGATTATGAAAATCAATTTGGAGCAAAAATTACTCCCATTTTTTTTCAAAAATACTCAAAGGTCTCCCTAGGAAGACACTTTGTGAAGATGTCTGCAATATGTTCTTTTGTCCCAATGCACTCCAACTTGATATTATTTTTTGTGACTTGTTCCCGCAGAAAGTGGAACTTAATAGGAATATGTTTGGTCTTGGAATGCATCACTGGATTCTTGGAGATGTTTATAGCACCAGTGTTGTCACAGAGTATCGAATTAGGCTCATCATATCTCACTTGTATGTCTTTCAAGGTTTGTTTCATCCAAAGAATATGAATACACAATGCTACTGCTGCGATATATTCTGCTTCTTTTGTGGATAAGGATACCAAAGATTGCTTCTTTCTCAACCAAGACACTAAGAAATCATCTAAGTATAAATATGCTCCATTTGTACTTATTCTATCATCCATACTTCTTTCCCAATCTGCATCCATATAGATTACCATAGTTAACTCATTTTATTTTGGATACCATAGCCCAAAATTTGTTGTTCGTATAAGATATATGAAGATCCTTTTCACTGGTAGAAAATGGGTTTCCTTTGGTTCCCCTTGAAATCTTGTGACTTGTCCAACTTCTTGGATTACATCTGGTCTTGAAGATGTAACATAGAGTAGAACACCAATCATTTATTTGTAGAGTCTTTGATCAAATTCTTTAGATTCGTCATATTTTCTCAACTTGCAACCGATAACCATAGGGGTACATGTTTAAAATCTTCCATTTTGAACTTCCTTAACATTTCCTTGATGTAATTGGTTTGGGAAATGAAAATGCTTTCATCTAGCTAAGATATCTGGAGTCCCAAGAAGAAAGTCAACTCCCCAAGTAGGGACATTTAAAATTCATTATGCATATCCTTGGAAAACTTCTGACTCATTCTATTATCATCACTTCCAAAGATGATGTCATCAACATACACTTCAATAATAGTCATACTTCCTGTTATCACCCTATAATTTATAGGATCAACTGGTGACTGGAATGTTATCTCTCTAGTGTTTTTGTTTGTCAAATGATTTTTCATTCTGCAAATAATTTGAGAAAAGAAAGAAAAAGAAAAGAGAAAAGAAAGAAAAAAAAAAGGAAAAAGAAAAGAAAGAAAAAGGAAAAAGAAAAGAGGGCATAAAAGAATTTCAATAAGAGCCCCATGCAATAACAGTGACTTGGTCCATACCTTTCAACCATGGGCAAGTTATTTTAAATTGATGTTGATAGGTATAGTGAATAAGCTTGGCTAAACTATTTAATCTTAGCCAAGTGACCTAGGTTAGTTAGTGAATAAATCTGGCCAGACTGTTTAATCTTGGTCAGATAGACCCAGGATAGAGTAAGTTCTTAGCCCAATAGTTTAATATGGGCTAATTTTCATAGGAAGTTAGGTTAGAACTTAGGGTAGTTTGCTTGATTTAAATAAAACTAGCTCGATGATCAATGTTGGACCATGTTTTGGATGCTCGAAAAGTTATTTTCCTAACCCCTTGGTGATGTAAAGATGTAAAAACTTGGGAAAAACCCATGAGATGCTCTTATCCTAAGTTTTTCAGGGCGCATACTCTTTCGTGCCCGCATTTATGCATCGCTCATGTATCAATGACCCAGATGATCACGCCTAGATCGACGATGGACAAACCTTTCTGGACCCCCCCGACCATTCTACCTTTAATGGAGGGGGGGGGTCCGGAATCGCTGATAATACATGCGTGCATCTGGATGGCCCAAGTTTCAGCGCTTAGAAAT
>SNQJ01S0188596.1:0-10162 GCA_010110895.2 Picea sitchensis
GAATATATTAATGCCTTTGCTGTGATTGGTTTGTGTTGTTGTAATTGGAACGACATAAGAGAATTAGAGCAGAGCGAGGAACAACAGAGATTAAAGGAAAGCGTTCATAAGGTATGCCCACTATCCATTTCTCTTAGTTCATTTGATATCTAGATCTAGAGAAAGAGTAGTATTCTGTTACAGTTTGTTCCAGATCCAGGTGGATCTTGGGGAGATTGGTCTGTGTCCGCACTCACGAATTTATACATAAACAATGAGTTAAGCATGGTTACCATCAGGACGGTGAAGGATTCTTACCATATGGTTCTGAAATTCAAAGAGAAGCTGAGCTGTAAGAAAGGTCAGCAAAGGCGAGGCAGAAGTCAGCCCAAAGGAAAGGCAGTTGCCTAGAACAAATATCAGAAGCCCAAGGAGGAATGGAAGAAACCTCAAGGTAAAGTTGAGAGAGGTGGAACCTCACAGAGAGGACAACATACAGAGCAAAGTGGAGGATATGCTGATGGAAATACTTTTCCTCGTACTAGAGGTAGAGGAAGAGGTCGAGGTGGAGTTATCACATGCTTCACATGTGGAAAGAATGGGCACAAGTCATTCGAGTGTCCAGAGAAAAAGAAGGATAGTGGAGAAACTCACATCACAGAAGCACAGAGGCGTGATGCTAAGACCGAAGATGCAGAAAGTGGAAGATCGCTTGGGATGCATAAATTCCTTTTGACACCTGAGAAGGAGGTGGAGGACACAGCTCAGAGAAGCCGACTATTCAAAACCACATGCAAGACCAAAGACAAGAAATGAAAGGTCATTGTGGACAGCAGAAGCACAGACGATCTCGTTTCAACCAAGATGGTGGAGAAGCTGGAGCTGGAGACGACTGATCACCCGAGTCCATATAAAGTTTCATGGCTACAGAAGGGACATCAGGTGAGTGTCACTAAACAGTGCTTGGTTGAATTCAAAATAGGAGGATATAATGATAAAATTCTCTGTGATGTTATTCCTATGGATGTATGTCATTTATTGCTAGGAAGACCATGGCAATATGACAGAAATGTGGTTCATGATGGGAGAATGAACACATATACCCTGGAGAAAAATGGGAGAACCCATATGTTACTTTTGATAAAGGATAAGGAGGTCAAACCAGAAGTAAGAAGCACAATACTTCTCATGAGTGGGAAGGAGCTTCTTACAGAGATGGAGAAGAAGGAAGATCCACAATTCTTTGTTGTCAGAAAGCCGAGGATTGTTCTAGCTAGCACAAGAGTGGACGATTTACCAGTTGAGATTCAGGAACTACTGGGAGAGTTCACTGACATCATCGTGGATGAATTACCTCATTCGTTGCCACTGATGAGGAGTGTGAGTCATCATATTGATCTCATAGCAGGAGCCAGTTTACCGAACAAGGCTGTGTACAGATTGGCACCACAAGAAAATGAGGAGGTCAAGAAACAGGTCCAGGAGTTATTGGACAAAGGATTGGTCAGAGAAAGTCTGAGTCTGTGCGTTGTTCTGACCATGCTTAGTCTAAAGAAATATGGAGGCTGGAGAATGTGCACCAACTCAAGAGCGATTAACAAAATTACAATCAGGTACAGATTTCCACTACCGAGAATGGATGATCTGATTGATTGCCTGAGCGGGGCAAATTATTTTTCAAAGATTGATCTCAAGTGCGGATATCATCAGATTCGCATGAGGGAAGGTGATGAATGGAAGACAATATTCAAGACAAATGAAGGTTTGTAAGAATGGCTGGTCATGTTGTTTGGTTTGACAAATGCACCTAGTATATTCATGAGATTGATGAATGAAGTCCTGAAGGAATTCATCGGGAAATTTGTTGTCGTATATCTGGATGACATACTGGTCTTTAGAAAAACAAAGGCTGAAAATTTGAAGCATTTGGCCATTGTGATGAGGAAGCTACAGTAGGAGAAGTTGTTGATCAATATGAATAAGTCCTCATTCATGAAGACAGAGCTCATTTATTTGGGTTTTGTTATTTCAGCGAATGAGTTGAAGATGGATCCAAGTAAGGTGGAAGTGAATAAAAATTGGCCATCACCGAGAAATATTTTCGAGGTGAGAAGTTTCCATGGTTTAGCTAGTTTCTACCAAAAATTCATCAGGAATTTCAGTGGAATTAGCGCAGCGATGATGGACACAGTGAAGAAGCAACATAAGACTTTTCATTGGACATCAGAGGTTGAAAAGAGCTTCAATCTGTTGAAGCGAAAGATCATAGAGCAACTAGTGTTGGTGTTGCCAGATTTTCGGAAGACATTTCAGGTGAAATGTGATGCAAGTGGGTATGCCATGGGAGCAGTCTTAAGCCAGGAGGACAGACCAATTGCCTATTTCAGCGAGAAGCTGGATGAAGCAAAACTGAAGTACTCCACGTATGATAAGGAATTGCATGCTATCATATAGGCATTGAAGAAGTGGAGGCATTACTTGATGCCAAAAGAATTTGTATTGTATAGTGATAATCATGCATTGCAGTTTGTGAGTCAACAAGAGAAGTTGAATCAGAAGCATGCAAAATGGGTAGAGTATATGCAGAATTTCACGTTTGTGATTAAGCATATTTCAGGAACTGCTAACATAGTGGCAGATGCCTTGAGCAGGAAATGTTTGTTGCTGCAGGAGTTCCGAGTCAAAACTTTGGGTTTTGAAAACATGAGGGACATGTATGCAGGAGATGCAGATTTTGCAGAAGCATATGAAGTAGCTGAGAATCTAGTTCTCAGAGATCAGAGTCCTTGGATAGATTATATGATCCAAGAAGGATTGTTGTTCAGAAGCAATCAACTGTGTATTCTGAATTGCTCCATGAGGGAGAATCTGTTGAAAGAAAAGCACAGTGGAGGCTTGGCAGGTCATTTTGGCCATGAAAAAACGTTCGCGAAGCTAAGCGAATTATATTTTTGGTCGGGGATGCGAGCAGAGGTCAAAAGGTTTGTTGATAGGTGCAGAATTTGTTAGCATTCGAAGGGGAGGAAATAGAATGCAGGTCTTTATCAGCCATTTCCCATACCAAAGAGGTCATGGGAGGCGATTAGCATGGACTTTGTATTAGGTTTGCCGAGGACACAAAGAGGTGTAGATTCAATCTTTGTGGTGGTTGACAAGTTTTCAAAGATGGCACATTTCATTCCATGCCAGAATACCAACAATGCAACGCATATCGCGAATTTGTTTTTCAAGGAGGTCATTCGACTTCATGGATTGCCGAAAAGCATAGTTTCGGACAGGGATACAAAATTCATTGGACATTTCTGGAGGACGCTATGGAAGAAGCTAAGAACTAACTTGGAATTTAGTTTAGCTTACCATCCACAGACAGATGGACAAATGGAAGTGGTCAACATCTGGGAGACTTACTCAGAAGCCTAGTGACAGAGCACCACAACAGCTGGGATAACATATTACCACAGGCAGAATTTGCTTACAATGATTCAGTGAACAGAAGCACAGGTAAAAGTCCATTTGAGATTGTATACGACAGGCAGCCGAGAGGAGTTTCTGAACTTAGGGAATCAGAACAGACTGCTACTAGCAGCGCTAGTGCAGAAGAATTTGCAGAGGCAATGAAGGAACTTCACAGCAAGGTGAAGTAGTGACTGATGGATTCAAATCAGGAATACAAACACAGAGTAGATCAGCATCAGAGATAACTTCAGTTCGGAGTTGGCGATCTAGTTCTGGCACACTTAAGGAAAGAAAGGTTCCCGAGAGGAACATACAATAAACTAAAGATGAAAAAAATCGGACCATGCAGAGTCCTGAAGAAATTTGGAGAGAACGCTTATGAGATTGAGTTGCCGGATGGCATTGGGATATCTATGATAATTAACGTTGCAGATTTATACCCATATCGGGCTGGAGAAACAGAAACTGGAACTGAGGAACCAGTGATCCAGTGGATGAAGAAATTACCAGTTGCAGAGAAACTGCAGATGGAATGCATACTGGACAAGAGAGTGGGTAAGAAGACCAGGAGAAAAGAATACTTCGAGTACCTGGTCAAGTGGAAGAATCACCCAGTGGAGGATGCCAACTGGGAGACTGAAGCAATGATACAGAAGCATGGGCAGACCGTCCAGGAGCTCATGGACAGGAGCCCATGAAATTTTTCTAGCCGAGGAGTATGATGCAGGAGCATCGCCAGATCATCAAGAGAGAGAGCCAGCGCGAAAGCGGAGAACAGCTGGACAGCGCCAGCACCAAAATTTTGAAAACACCTTGATATTTGTTGCGCCAAACATTAATGTGTGAAATTAATGAAGAACACTTGTATATTGTAATGGACCTTGATATTTTAAGCTCTCGTCCTTAGGTAGATAGACGACATTTAATAGATTTAATGCAGTAGATAGAAATTCAATTCTAGATTTGATAGCTTTAGAGTGTAAGAGGGAAACGTGATATAGACACCCTCATCGTACATTGTAACATTATTCTGGATATTGAGAGTAGAAGCAGGAGAGCAAGCAGAGAACTGTGTAGAGAAAATCCATGTACATATATTGAATTAATAGAAGATAACTTTGATTCAATCTCATGGTTATGTGTCTATTCTTTGTGTGTTGATATTATGCTCATGAATGTTTGTTTTCTGTTATACACTTGCTTTTAAATGTTGTGTATGTGATTTCATGGTTGAGTTGGAGTCTGTAAGAACGAGTTAGTTTCAATTGTTTCTCTATCTTGAACCAGAGAATTCCTGCAAGGAGTGCAGTTGAATTTGTCCGCAAGGAGTGCATGACTACAGGGTCCAAGTAGGGATAACTTTTGTTCTAAGTTCTCAGAAGTGCAGGATTGGCACCAGAGCCGTGCAAGGCATGCGCAGGCTAGACAAGACTCAGAGTTTCGATTCTGAGAAAAGGATTGAAGGATTTCTGCTGCAGGAGTGCGCAGGATCGAAGACTTCAACACTTAGGCATTGTTGAAGACTTGCCGCAAGGAGTGCGTGCAAGAAGTTTCCAAGAAGATTGAAGTCTTGGAAAATTTTAGGAAGGAGTAAGACTTCGAATTTGTCAAAGGGTACGTGCAGGGAAGCTCTTGATTCATTTTTTGCAGAAACACTCAAGGATTTGAAGCTCAGGAGGGATAGGCCTTTTGAATCCGTTGGAGGATTGCGCAAGAAGGTGGTGTATTGAAGCGTTCAACTAAGCCAAAGGCGTATGCAGGAGAACAATTCTTCGTGTGAGAATAAATTTTTTCAATTCGCTGGAATTCATTTGAACGACGGACGATCGAAGTGCCTCTAGGAGAATATCGCGAAGTTACGAGAATCATCGGATCTTCACATAGGATCGTGTATCGAAGCTTCATAGGTTGAAGCCCGTGTTCTCGACAATAGAAGATGCGAAGTCACGAGGTGCGATATCCTGACGGTGACGTAAGCCATGTGGGACCGCAAGAGTGAGTGGAAGACAGGTGGCCAAGAGCAGGGAAACTCGCGAGTTCGGGGCTCGTGAGTTGAAAGCCCAAATATTTGAAGGTTCAAGTCCCAAGGTGCGAGGGTCCGAAGGCGCGAGAGGAGAATCTCGGAGTCTTGTCACATCGGGACTCGGAAGACGGAGAAATCAATGGTTAAGGTCGCGAGTAGCGAGGGCGCGAGGCGGCGAGCCGCGAAAGTGAGACGAGGATTGTATCAGCGCTCGGTACATCGGGTCTCGGGGATCCGACGGTGTATCACTTGGATATTGGACTCGCGAAAGTCACGAAGTTCCGATCCTCCGAAGGAAGAAGTGAGGGTCGTGCGAAGTAGAACCTATGGGGTGCAGACTTCCCGATAGGGAAGTAGAAGAACTGTTGAGTTCTTCGGGCCAAGTGGAAAAGAAGGTCCTGAAGAGAGAAGTCGTGCTCTGAGGGGTGCGGTTGCACCATATTGTGTGATGTTGCTCCTCTCAAAGTTTGTGATGTTCTTTTGGGCCAACCTTATTTATGGAAACATCATGTTGTATATGAGTCTAGGCCTTGTAGTGTTATTATTTCTTTGAACAAGAAATTATACAGGATCCCGAGGCAGTCCCACCTAGTGCTATTTCCTTGATCTCTGCTAAGCAATGCAAGAATGTCATCTCTCAGATGGGGAAGTTTGTCTTCTTCATCTTTCGCTCTTGGAATAAGAGAAAGATCACAGCCACATCCAGGCTCTCTGCGGTCGACCTCTCCACACAGAAGAAGTAAGTAGTTAAGGTAGTGGAAGAATACTCAGATATCTTCTCCTCACCTACAAGGGTACCTTTGCACTGTTAGGTCAAGCACCCTATCGATCTGACCCTTGGCGCACTGCTTACCAATGGGTCTGTCTATCATCACTCTTTCTTAGAGAATGAGGAGATCAAGTGACAGATCCAAGAACTTCTCCACAAGGGGAACATCCGCCCCATCTCATCACCTTGAGGGAGCCCAATCATGCTAGTACAGAAGAAAGATGGAACCTGGCGACTTTGTATTGATTACCGTGATCTGAATAAAATCACAGTCAGAAACTAATACCTGATTCCTTGAATTGATGACCTCCTTGATCAACTCACGAGGGCCAAATACTTCAGTAAGATTGATTTGAAGTCTGGCTACCACCAGGTCCNCAAAGTTTGTGATGTTCTTTTGGGCCAACCTTATTTATGGAAACATCATGTTGTATATGAGTCTAGGCCTTGTAGTGTTATTATTTCTTTGAACAAGAAATTATACAGGATCCCGAGGCAGTCCCACCTAGTGCTATTTCCTTGATCTCTGCTAAGCAATGCAAGAATGTCATCTCTCAGATGGGGAAGTTTGTCTTCTTCATCTTTCGCTCTTGGAATAAGAGAAAGATCACAGCCACATCCAGGCTCTCTGCGGTCGACCTCTCCACACAGAAGAAGTAAGTAGTTAAGGTAGTGGAAGAATACTCAGATATCTTCTCCTCACCTACAAGGGTACCTTTGCACTGTTAGGTCAAGCACCCTATCGATCTGACCCTTGGCGCACTGCTTACCAATGGGTCTGTCTATCATCACTCTTTCTTAGAGAATGAGGAGATCAAGTGACAGATCCAAGAACTTCTCCACAAGGGGAACATCCGCCCCATCTCATCACCTTGAGGGAGCCCAATCATGCTAGTACAGAAGAAAGATGGAACCTGGCGACTTTGTATTGATTACCGTGATCTGAATAAAATCACAGTCAGAAACTAATACCTGATTCCTTGAATTGATGACCTCCTTGATCAACTCACGAGGGCCAAATACTTCAGTAAGATTGATTTGAAGTCTGGCTACCACCAGGTCCTGATAGAATATACAGATGTATGGAATACCACCTTCAAGTCAAAGGAAGCCCTTTTTGAATGGTTTTTCATGCCCTTTGGTTTGAAAAATGTTCCATCCACTTTCATGAGGATGATGGATGACATCCTGCGACCATTCACCAATACTTTTGTAGTGGTGTATCTATATGACATTCTAATTTACAACAAGACTTGGGTCGAACACTTGCAGCATATTCAACATATTTTGCACACCCTGCGATAGCACAAGCTATATGCCAACTTGAAAAAATTCTCCTTCGACATGGATAGGGTCCATTACCTGGGCTACATCATTGATCAACATGGCATACATGTGGATCCAACAAAGATCCAAGTCATCTATGAATTGACAGCCCCAACAACACTCACTGAGCTTCAGAGCTTCTTGGGCCTTGCTAGTTTCTACGATAGGTTCATGTTGGGATTCTCCCATATTGGATGGGCCCTCAACCAAATAAACAGGGGTGGTGGTAAGGTGAAATTTGCGTGGGGTTGGTCCCAACAAAAAACATTCGATGACTTGAAGCAGTGCTTGTGCTCAGCCCTAGTACTTTCACTACCAGACCTGCAACATCCCTTTGAGAATGAGACAGATGCTTCAGACTATGTTGTGGGCATCGTTATCACTCAGCATGGCCACCCTGTGGCCTATCATAGTGAGACATTGTCAAATACTTTTTGTATGTACCCTACTTATGACAAATAAATGTACTCCATTATGCAAGCATGCCACTAGTGGAGACATTACATTCTTGGGAAGGAGACAGTCATCCACATTGATCATAAGCCACAACAGTTCATGCAAACACAGGGAAAATTGTAGAATGACTGCAATCAAAAGTGGTCCACATACTTCCAACAATTCCACCTCAACATCAAGTATAAAATAGGAAGCACCAATCACGTCGTTGATTTCCTCAGTAGACTCCTAGGCATGGCACTCACCACGATGCTAGACTCTTGTGACCATGAGACATCTGGATGGCCCCAACTCTATGAGATAGAGCCTGACTTCGCCACCACCTACCAAATGTTGGGTGCAAACGCAATTGTCAAAAATTTCCATCTTCAGGATGGGTTGTTGTGTCTTCTGGGCCATATCTGTCTTCCATCAAGTGAGTGAGAGAAGATGATCTAGGAATCCCACTACATTCAGGTGGTAGGACACTTCCACATCAAAAAGATAGTGGCAATGCTATAGAAACATTTCTACTGGCCGAAACTTGAACAGGAGGTCAGAAAGTATATCAGGTCCTGCACTGCCTGCGTTATTTCCAAATCGACCACTAAGAAACAGAGCCTATGCACCCCTCTTCCTACTTCTGATAGGCCATGGGAACCATCTCAATGGACTACATGTCAAGCCTCCCGTCCACCAAGTGGGGAAATGATTGTGTTTTTGTGGTTGTTGATTTCTTTTCTAAGATGGAGACTCTGGTTGCCTGCAAGAAGAGCATCAAAGCAGAGGCCACTACCAAGCTCTTCTTTGAACGAGTCTGGGTACATTTTGGAATCCCACAAACCATTGTTTCATATTGAGATAGTTGATTTCTCAACACATTCTAGTCGAGCCTCTTGTCCCTGCTGGACACCAAGCTCACCAAATCCACGACCTTCCACCCCAAGACAGATGGAGAAACTGAGGTTGTAAATCAAATGATTGTACATATCCTTCGCATGTATAATTCAAATCACCCTCGCACATGGGATGAGAGCCTTCCCTATTTCCAGCATAGCTACAACCAAGTCCTACATAACTCAACCAACCACAGCCCCTTTCAAGTGGGGTTGGGATTCCAACCATTGGGTCCCATAGATGTTGCACTTCCCCTTGTGGTCACCTCGACTAACTCATCTCTTGCTCCAACTAAAGCTGACAAAGCCACCCGATTCATTGAGAGGATCTAACACATCCACCAACAGGTTCATAATATCCTATAGAAGTCCAACAACAAGTACAAACAAATCCATGATCAACGTCGGGTGCCACATAAGTTTTAGGTGGGAAACAAAGTTTCGTTGCGCTTGCAAAAAGAACACCTTAGAGGACCCCATTGGAAGCTTCATCCTCTCCATTATGGGTTGTACACTATCACTAATGTCGTGGGGGATAATGGTTTTGAGCTCAACATTCCTCCTGTCCTTGGCTTGCACCCATTGTTCAACATGGATCTCCTTCACCCTTATTTCCCACCATTATTGGACACCTTAGAAGAAGAAGAAGAACTGACACCAACAGATCTCAACCTCGACTGCATACAACAAGCATCCAATGATCATATTGTGGACAGACATATCAAGGGAACTTGACAAAAAAGTGTTAATGATTAAGCCATTATTATAGATGTTTGCATTTCATTAGATAACAATAGCATAATCCAATATCAGTGAGAAGTACACAATCACAAGAGACACAACAATTATCCTGGGAAACCCTCTAGGGGAAGAAAAACTAGGAAAACTTCCTTAATATAAATAGCCAATACAATGCCAAGAGATCTTTTATGCTAATACAGAAATTCCTCTCCCAGATATGTGTCACTCTCTCTCTCCTTCTTCTCCAACAACAGATCTAAACTTATCTCTTAGAATGAGCAAGTGAGTTGTTTTTAAGTGAGGTGCTAGCCTCTTTTATTTATACAAGGCTGGCACATGTGAAGTGTCTCTTCACTGGCAGGGCCGACTTCTCAAACTGGGTGGGTAAACCCACCTTTATTATATTTCTGGGTCTCTTTAATAACTGTTGGGGTCGACTTCTTATTCTGCCTATTACAATTGTCTTTTGACCAATCCGCAAAAGGGGATTTGGTCCTATTACAATAACCAAAATGATCAATCCATAATGAGGATTGA
>SNQJ01S0188597.1:0-18323 GCA_010110895.2 Picea sitchensis
TGCGTGAGGGATTCCTCAATCAATAGTTTGAAAGGATCTCCTGTCCCGTCATCTTTCTTTTCTCCTTCCATGAGAGGTCGCTTGGGTGTGCAAGAGATTTTGTCCTCAAGAGAAACAAGCTCGAGACCCAAATCTTTGTACTCCGACCTCGTTGGGGACATGCATTAAGATGACAAGGAGCAGACCGCTCTGATACAACTGATCCGGATTTTATGAGTAGAACGAAATTACTACAAGTTATTACCCAATGCTTAACATAGAATAACAGAGATACAGTAAAACTGGTTTTCTATTCAATAAGGAAATAAGCTGAAACTGTAAAATGCAGCGGAAAACAAGCTTGCTAGAATGGTGGCGGCGTATCTATGAGAAGAGATGTGACGAATGCACTCATTCACAAGAAGATGATTACAATGAGGCTCTCAAGGCCTTTTTTACAATAAACAAGAGTTTCAAAAACCCTAAACATCCAAAAACCTAAGCCTAGGAGATGAAGCGCCAAAAGTCATGTGGGCCCCGTTTGGGTAAGTCAGTACATCAACTTCCCGAGGTCGTAACTTTTTCATACAATCTTCGTTTTAGGAGTATGATATCCCATTGGAAAGATCTACCCGCGGACTACAACAGTTGCACACTGCAACATACCCCAAAAAACGTCGTTTAGGGCCTCAAAACGGCTCCGAAAGTTCAGGACCCGAAAAACTACTAAAAATAATAAATTATCAAAATTGCTAGAAAGTTGTTTTGAGCCGGCTGGGAAAGGTGGGTGGCCACCGATATCCACCTGGATCACTGGTTTTTCCTTTTAGGCTGTTTCCATTGATCAAATTCTTCAGGGGGGGATTTGGGACAATGATTTGCAAAATGTCCATATTCGTGACATATTTTGCATTTGAAAGGTAGTTGTTCATAGTCAACTTGTTGTAGATAGGTCCATTTATCTAGAGTGAGGTTGATAGCTTCAGGTATGCATTTTTCAAGATAAACTTCTACACAGATATGTGCGCAATCTTGGAGACCATCTTTAGGTTCGACACGATCTATACATTTTCTGAGGGTATTACCTATAGAGCGAATAGTTTCATTGTTCCAACAGTGCAGGGGGAGGAAGTGGAGACAAAACCAAACTGGAACTGCATTGGGGATATCGTTCTCGGGGCTGAAATCACGGGTCCAGCTATTAATATACATACCTCTGGATCCCATAAAGTACGATCTGCTTATGAAGATGAGATCTCGATCTGATTTGTCTTCGAACAAAAAGGAAAAGGAGCCTCTTCCACACATAAAGTGTGAGAGGTTTCCTTTCAGGTGGGGTTTCTAGTTCTTGTCAATCTAGATCGCCATAGCCCACAGTGAGGGCCAAACTCCAGTGAACTGGCCTATGAGAGCATGATCTGCAAATTTTAGGACAAGGGATCTAGAGGTTCCTTGGATCTGAATAGAGGGGATTTGATCCAGTTTTTTCATGAACTTTGGAGGGGTGTGCTTGGTCGGCTTGGGAAGGGAGGCGATTAGTGAGGAAAAGGCCACATCATCTAGGGAGGAGGGAGAAGGAGGCGGCTGGGGAGGGTGGGGAGGGAGGCCCCTCCAGGTGAGGAGGGCATGCATGAGTGATTAGGAAGGGAGGTCGCGCATCAGGGAGAACTCCATTTTTTTTATTAACAATACTTATAGAATAGCATCGCTTCATTTTGAGGATGTTGCCCATGGTAAACTCTAGAATATTCAGGGCACAAGGTCGATAAAAAAAAATCTCGAAGCCATTACAAAAATATAATCGTTAAGAGCTCAACATGTCACTAACGAGAATTGAACTTGGGTGGGGAGAATAACAATAATTCAAAGTCTTAAAACTATCTTGTAGCAAGTCCCATTTTCTCATTTATCAATGCATATTACATTTTTTTAGGATCCTCCAGGGATGCCTAGAAAAATTCTTTCAAAAATAATCTTTTCAGTTTAGAACTTTGTCAGCGATCCTATCACAAATCCCATATAACATCCCGAAAAAAGATACTTTTCAACTTTTACAAAGTAAAGAGATCTTTCAGAATTAGTTATTTAAGTCCCTTCTCTGAACTCTTGCTCAGATAGGAAACCTTCGTATATTAAAAAAGAGCTTCCTTAGAGTGATGATATACATTTGAATTGTACTCTTAATAAATATTGACAAAAGATAGGACTTAAAGTTTTTCTTTACCTCTTGTACTTTCATAATTGGGGTTAAAATAAAATTTTCAATTTGAAATATTTAATTATCCCAATCCATTAGCAACTTTGAGTTCCCAACAATCTGTGCAAGTGTTTTAAATCTCTATCTATTGTTGTTTTCACTATAATCCACAAAACATAGAATTTGACTCGGTTATTTGTTCCTTTCCGAACATTGTATTTTAAATAAATGTAATGAGCTTATTAAAAAAAGAGAATAGACCCTTCCCTAAACATACTTGGGGTTCCTTGGCACACCCTATCAAATAATCACCAAGGCTTATCATAATCAATGTTTGGTTCCTTTAAATTTCTTTGAGGATTATCCTTTGGTAGTTTCCATCTCTCCTTGAATAAAATCCTAATATTATGAGTGACTTGAACTGAAGCCAAATCAATACCGAAAAAGAATTTATCATGGTATGTATCGCACCGATTTTAAAAACATTTAAACACGCTGCATTGAATATTTTTGGATTTCATAACGTTTTCTTGAATTTATTCTCTTTTCCTTGTTAAAACCTGGGAGGGTCACATTGTGCCCTAGTAAGCTGGTTTTCCTTTAGGATAGGTTGTTACCTAGTGGATATCTGAAGATTCATTGCTCGCTCCCTCCATACTTACCATTTTCTGTCTTTATCCCCTCCATCTATCCACATTTTTGGGCATTGGGGAAGGATCCACCTGGAAAGGGTTGTACTTTACCTCATGGGAAGAAGGGGATAAAGGCCCAAGGGGCAATTTAGCTAGAAAATTTTAAGAGATGAATTTAAACCTTTGAGATGCTTCACCCAGGGATCCTTGAGAAGGCACTCAAACACTTCTCAGCAAGAAAATGGGACCCACATATGAATAAAACACTCAAGGCATTTGTTGGTGGATAGGAGACCTCATCATGATTTGGACTATCATGACCATGAACATGTAGCGGTATGACACTACAACCCAATTGGTCACCAAGCAATGGTAGTGGATCTTGGTTGCATGACCAAGAGAAAGGGTGTGTCATCACGATCCAACCTTCTCATTTCCATGAAATGTTTGTGGGTGACACTGCCACTAGCTGGTCACCAAGCCAGGGCGATGGCCATCAACTCTTTCCTTGTAGCATGAAGAAAGAAAGCTAATAGAAGAAAGCAAAGATAAAAATAATAAATGGAAATCAATGGCCTTGGAAAAATTTGCATCCATGATAAGGAGCAACTCACCCTCAACAAAGGCACCCATAGGTGAGTGTTACATTTCCCTGTTATCACATGCACCCCACGCCCAAATGTTTTCTCCTCACCTACCTCATACACTTTCATGATTTGGATCAAGATCCATTAGGGAAACAACCTTGACTTAAGGGAGACTGACCCAATAGGAAACCCCGAGACCATTCCAAGCCCTAGACTTGTTAAGTTGCATAACATTTTGAGCGGATTAATGCACATGTTTTGTCTTGTAATCACTTCCAAGACATTTTTTCTAGAGGGTGGGGGGGGAGGCTTAATTTTCCATGTACATTTTGAGCGGATTAATGCACATTTTGTCTTGGAAGTGATTACTAGAGGCTTAATAATTAAAACACCCAAACTAGCTTGAATTTTCCAATTATACATTGTTTTGGAAGTGATTACTAGAGCCCTAAAGTGTTATCTATCTAGTAAATTCACTCTAATTACCAATTAGTTTTTCAAAATACTAAGCAACGAAGGCACTCTAGGGCCTAGGAGTTCCTACTCTCTAGAAAAACCTCTCTTAAGACTTAGATGCTTGAGGTCTTGAAGTGCCAACACGTCTTGCATCTACCTCTTTCCTTGGACAAGTATTATCATTTCTTTATTTCCCAAGTGATATTGTAGATGTTATTGACTCCATAAGCCCCTAAAGGCACTAATTTATATGCTCTTGTGGATGAATGAGATTAAAACAACTTTCAAACTCTCTTCCTTGAAGCTCCCACTAACCTGAACTAACTTACTAACCTAGTCTAGAAATACTAATAGCTAATTTGTTGTTGTTGTAACCCCTTTTACAACTATTATTTGCAGCCAATATCAACATGTTAACTGTCTTATAAACTGCACATAATGTTTACTAGGAAATCTATTATCAATTAATGCTAAAGTGTATGTTCAAATTTCCTCAACAAAGTACATTTATGAAGTTTGTTGGTTGTTGTCATCATTATTAATTTGTTGTTGTTGCGGTCCATTTTGACAATCTGTTAAATTCATTTTCTAATTGATAGATCACCCAGAATTTGTACTAGGCAAACCAAAATCAATAAATGCCAAAAGTGTTCACTAAATTTCCTTAGCAAGGTACTTTTTTCGGAAATTTTTTGTTGTTGTCATAACTGTTAATTTACTACTGTTACAAGTAGATTTTACAACCTTTTTCAAAGTCATTATTTGACGTGTATTAATATAGAAATTGTAAGTCGCAAAGGTACGATCATTGCAAAGTCCCTATATCTCATTATTTGTCATCATAAGTTACAATTTTTGGATATATATATATTTCTACCACCATACATTTATCATTTCATGCATATAATTGTTCGGTAGAATACTTTTATATTAAATTCATTGGTTGGAAGCATTGATACCATTGGTTACTATATAACGTTTGTTGTTTCTTTGGTAAAGGGCAGGTATCATTCACCTTAAATTTCCCCTTGACCCTTTAAACTGTACCAAGTGAATTCTTCCATTTAAGTGACCTAGAGAGAGGGGTGGGTTTTACTTGGTCTTATTACCCTTCATCAACCAACTAGGTCCTGGGATGTCTCCCTTGGATTGAGGTTCTCATCCTCCTAAATAGAAAAGGGTATCCTATTGGGGTGACATTGACATGATTACTCTCGTGTTACACCACTCTACACCTACTTTCCTTTTGGGCTTTGGGCAAGTACATATTGTGCAATAGCATTTTTGGCGTCGTTGTCGAGGAACACTGAGTGAATATTCCTCAACGACACTTTTTCGGTAAGTATTTTACTCAAATCCTTCACTTCACAGAGATTACCTAGAGATTCCACTGAGGGTAATTCCATCACTTCCTTTGATAATCCTTAAGATGTTATCTGGTGACTCCACTGACTTACTCTCTACTTTGTGATACTTTCATGACATGGGATCATGGCGCCCTGAGAACATGTGTATCTGACTATTGATTTTGACAATTTTCAAGGATATCTACATTATTTTGATATAAAATGGTTAAACAACTCTCCAAGATTCATAGGCCTCCCAATTACTCACATTGTATAATTCTTGAAGTATATAAGTGGGATAGAATTTGAAGGGGAGGATGTTCTGGTAAAATTGTTCATACTTTCCCTGTTGTCTTTTTTGAAAGATTGGATTAAGGGTTGTTGCGAAGATAAGGGTATATCATCTTTCATAGACCTCATCGGTAGGTTTATTGAGTTTGTGAAACCACAATGCCATACATATGAATATTCCCTTCAAAATCTCGCAATATCCCTAGAGGATGAAGGATTCACCACTGAGATTGTGGAATATCTCAGGGATGTGTACCATACTCAATACTAAGAACCCTATGATATATAAGGAGAGATTTATGAAAACGGTTGTCAACCCCTTGAAGATGAGAAAGATTTTTTCCATGATTCAACAAAATAAAGTAAAGACTTGACTGAAGAAGTGAGTTATGAGGATGAAGCACTAATATACACTCCTTCGTCTGATGAATCTCTTCAAGATCCTATCTCTCCTGCACAAGACAAAGAGAATGAGGTGAATACTTTTCCTTTCCAGGTTTTTTATGACACTTTGTTCTATGATTTAGAAGGTGAAGAAGTAAAGAAACCCTATGAAGAGTTAGGTCCTTCATTCCCCGATGAAGGCAAAAAGATGATTAAAGAGACGAGTCTTGGGGATGATGTACTGCATGCTCTTCCATTTGATGAATTCATCCAAGCCTTTGATTCTCCTACACATCAAGAAGTGAATACAATAAGTTTTTTCACTTTCCAAGATTTTGATGATGCTTTATTTTATGATTTGGAAAGTGAAGAGGTATTAGAGGAGCCCTTGGATGGATTAAATCCTTCATGTTATGATAAAGGTAGTGACATGGTTGATAATATTGATGAGTTCATACATGTTGGAAGACATAAGTGGGATGTGATTGGTTCTGATGAGGATCCCATTTATGATATGGAAGCATATCATCAAATGTTTCCTTTACAACAATCATATGATGTTCCTAATAATTTTTATGTTTGGGAACAAGATGATGATATAATTACAAAAGTTTTCGAAGCACCAAAGGATGACCCAACGCAATGTTCTCCTAATGATTTTCGGTCATACATTGAGGATTTTGATGAGTATTCCTTTGAGCACTTGGATTTATTCTTTGAATAATATTATCAACCACCGTTGTGCTCAAATTTTGATAAAGGTGAGGACATTGCTTGCCTAAAGTAGGATACTTGTGACAAGGTTGTCCAACTCCCTCCGATTTATTTACCTCGTTATGTCACTAAGGATGCAGTTGGGGAACATGTCTCTTGTTTCAAGTTTTCTTTAGGGAATTTTTTTTTCGTTAGAATTCAATGACTTCCTACGATATAATGCATGCTCTAACTCATGTTTATTTTGTTCTTAACTTGTCATTTTTTTGGTTTATCATGAAACACAGAGGGAGGTGTTATGATACATTGCTAGTGTAGTTGTACTGGTTATATGCTTATACCTAGAATTTGACATGTAAGTATAGGTGAGGTAGGGTAGGTAGGCATTTGCATTCATTGTATATACCATTGCATTGTATATTAGCATAGTTGTAGTTGCACTTTTCATATTTTTTTCGTCCCTTGTATATATGTATTTGTATGATTATGTTTTAGATTAGATAGTTGATTTCATTTTAAAGTTTTGCATCATGTATGAACAAGGGGTTATAGCACCACCTCAGGTATTACTAACATATTATGTTAAGTCTTAGTATGAACATGCCACACAAGATATGCTGAGGTTCTCTTGCGCTCTACTATCAGCACATGTCCTCGAGTTGGAGCACGATGTTACCCCAGACCCAGGGGTAACTAAGGAGATCATGTATCGAGGCCCATAGGTCCTAGAAATGGAGTGCTGAGAGCCAGATGACTTGATAATGGCCCCGAAGGGTCCCCATTTTTTTTTCTACAACAGAGCCCAGATACCATCGATAACAGTATCCATCACACCATCATGTTCTTGAAACGGAAATGAGTCTTGCTCCATGAGGTAATAAGTTTGGGTATCATGGTGTGTATCGCTATGATTTTTAAAACATTTAAACATGTTGCATTGAATCTTTCTAGATTTCATAACATTTTCTTGACTTTATGCCCTTTCCTTGTTCAAACCTGGGAGGGTCACATGGTTCCCTAGTAAGTTGGTTTCCCTTTAGGATAGGTTTTTACCTAGTGGATCTTTGAAGAGTCATCACCCGTTCCCTCCATACTTACCATTTTCGATCTTTATTCCTTCCATCTATCCACATTTTTGGGCATTGGGGAAGGCTCCACTTGGAAAGGGTTGTACTTTACCTCATGGAAAGAAGGGGCTAAAGGCCTAGGGGAAATGTAGCTGGAAAAGGTTAAGAGCCAAATTTAAACCTTCGAGATGCTTCGCCCAATGATCCTCGAGAAAGCACTGAAACGCTTCTCAACAAGAAAAGGGGACCCACATATGAATAAAACACTCAAGGAATTTGTTGGTGAATAAGAGGTCTTATCATGAGTCGACCTATCATGACCATGAACATGTAGCGGTATGAAAATACCACCCAACTGGTCACCAAGCTAGGGTAGTGTCTCTTGGTTGCATGGCCAAGAGAAAGGGGGTCTCATCACGAGCCATCCTTCTCATTTTTGTGAAATGTTTATGGGTGACACTGCCACTAGTTGGTCACCAAGCTAGGGCAGTGGCCATCAAATATTTCCTTGAAACATGAAGAAAGAAATCTAAAATAAGAAAGAAAAGATAAAAATAATAAATGACAATCAGTGGGCTTGGAAACATTTGCATCCATGAAAAGGTGCATCTCACCCTCAACAAAGGAACCCATAGGTGAGTGTTACATTTCCCTGCTATCACGTGCACCCCATTCCCAAAGGTTTTTCCATCACTACCTCATACGCTTGTATGATTTGGATCAAGCTCCATTGAGGAAGCGACCTTGACTTAAGGTAGACTGGCCCAATAGGACACCCTGAGACCATTCCAAACCCTAGACTTGTCAAGTTGCATAAAATTTTGAGCATTTGTTTGGGTTTAGGGGGGTTTAATGCACATGTTTGGACGTTTTAATTATTAGATGTGTTTCATGTATTATGATTCTTGTGAGTTATGGACCCCTGGAGGGCATACTTGTTGTCTTTGCAAGACCTTTCGCGATGAATAGGTACATGGATAGATGACTAGATCAAACCTTCATGAGGGGTCAAATCCCATTTGATGGATATTGAGACCCCAGTGAGGGGGCATGATGAAGATGAAGGGTTTATGACAAGAAGAAGAAGGATGTTTCCTAGCAAATGAAATTAGATTGTTTTCCTTTTGGATCAAAGCCAAAACACAGGAATTGATATCACCTTCCAGCATTGGTTTCAAACAAGATTCCTTTAATGATGTGCTAGCAAGATCTATATAAACATAGAGTGACACCATCCAGCCCCGACGCCTTATCTAAGCCTAGCTCCCATATGGCCGGAATGAATTCTTCCTCTTCCATATGACGATTAAGGCCCTGATTCTCTTGTGTTGTCATTAGACTTGGGATTTCTTGGAGCATCTCTTCGGTAGATTCATCCATAGGCGGATCTTCCTTCAAATAAAAAGTTTTGAAATGATCATGGGATGCTTATTGGAGGCTTCGTATTGCATGACTCTTTCTTCGTATGCAAGAGTAATTTCTTGAATGTGAGTCCAAAGTTGATCATCATGAGCTTGCTTATGAAAAAAGCGTGTGTTGTTGTCACTTGCCTTCACCCACAAGCTCCTCTATTTCAACCTCTAGTGTTATTCTTTGCAATAAGAGATGCATTACTTTCCTACAATCTGTGTCTCTTCGGACTGTAGAGTTGGGTGATTTCATGATCTTCCATTGTTAATTGCAGGTCTTCTAATTGGGGTTGCAATCACTCCCTCTTCATACAGGGAGCTGAGGCATAGTTTATCCCACACCCTAAATTTCAGTTTAATGGCTCTTAGTTTTGATTCTCATACTGGTATCCTTAAATAGGAAGACACCATGCTTCTTCAATTATAGCCATGAACTCAGGGTCACGATTGGTGTACGATTATAGATGTGTCCACGTAGGATAGAAGAGGATATATGGAGAGTTTCCAACAAAAGGAACCTTGAAGAAGAAATCAATCTAATCCTAGAATATGACCAAGGCCAAATCTCCAGTTTGTTCAAGTATATTTTCCTTTATTTGTCCTAGGATTGAAAGGACCTCAATCTGATAGAAAGTTGTCTACAACTTCACAAAGAGGGTATTTAACAAAAGAGCTTCTTTGCTTTTCAGATAGAGAGAACCATGTTTAAGTCACCGGCAAGAATTCTGCATGAAGCTGGGAAAGGGTCTCCAAAGTCTCTTAAATAAGCCCAACAATCCTGTTTTTCACGGAAGTCAACTAGAGTATCAATGTTGAAGAGTTGAATATGCAAGGTCGGTTGATTTTTATAGACTAGAGTGAAAGCCCAATGTTGGGTGACATGAGAATGTTACGGATCTATCACAAAACGATCCTACAATGTACAAGTGCCTCGAGAGGCACCTCTCACACTTATCATTATTCTAGTATTTCATTTCCAAACCTTGGTAGCTAGTTAGAACATCTACTATGTTTGTTATCTTGAATTTGATTAAACTCATGATTGCTTTTAGTTTTACACCACCATCCATTTCCCTACAATTCTAGGAGACCACTTTTATTGCTTACTCGTTGAAGGTTTGACATGGCTGCCAAAGCATTTTCGAAAGTCACTATAATCCAAAATTATTTTCTTTGTTTGCCACACATTTTTTTATCTCCTCATCATTTCCATACTCTTACTGTTGAGCTTTCTTTTTAGTCAAAACACCACTTTGGGAAAGAGTAGGAGATGGAAGAAGAAGGGGAGGGGACGACTCTAGCGTTCCAAGAGATGGGTTCAATAGGGAATCAAGGGAGAGGATGAAGGAGGGGAAGGATTGAATAGGCTAAGAACCAAAAGTACAAGGCTAGGGAGCTAAGGATTGACAAGTGGTGGGATTCGAAGGATAAGTAGAGGACAAGGGGAGAGGAGGTGCACAAACATGAGGGCCAACCTGCTTAAGGGTCGTGAACATTGAGAAATGGTTGGAGCTAGCAGGATTTTTCAATTTCTAAGCTATAGGATTAGAAGGCGCTAGATGTTTAGAACCAAAGGGTCGCTTAACTTGTTTTCATTGATTTGAACGTTCTAGAGGAGGTTCCAATGGGGATGTGGCCTTTGAATCTTTCATGAAGTGGTTGTCTTCATGGCATGACTTGCATTTAAAGGGAAATATCTCATAATTAGGATACTAGGGATGCATCCATTTATCTAGGGTGAGATTGATGACTTTAGAACAACCCTTTTCTAGATCTACTTCAAAACAAATCCAAGCACATCCAAACATACCCCTTTTTAAATCAAATTTGTCAATATACTTCCCCTCAACATTTTATTTGGTGTCCTCTTATTCATCACTCCAATAATGAAGGGACAAATGAGGGAGGGGGTCCCACTTTTGGGTCAAAATCCAATGTCTAGTGGGTTAGATATATTCCCCTAAGTTCGTGAAGTAGGGTCCATTGTGAAAAATCAGGTCTCTATATTCTTTGAGTTCAAACAAGTAATTATAAAAGCCTCTACCACAAAGAAAATATGAATTTACATTTAACTAGAGCTATACATTTCATCTACACCCATTGACCAATAACCCAAGGAGAGGGCCATAATCTAGTGAATTGCCTAATAAAGGTGTGCTCAATCAAGGTGAGGGATTTGAGACACAAATCAATAGGGGGGAGTTTCACATCTAAAGCGACAATGACTTTCTTTGCAACCTAAGATGTAAGAGCTTTACAAGAGCATGGGATGAAAGGCGAGGGCATCGATAAAAAAGGAAGGTGATCCAAATGGGATTTCCCCACCAATGTCCATGGCCAAGAGGCTCGAGCAAAGTACTTGGAGCAGGTAGTGGGGGAGGGAGACATGCTACTTGCATTATGAAGTAAGCAATGTAAACTTTAAAGGTGGTTTGGATTTTCTTTTAGAGGTTCATGCAATAGTGACTTTCATGTCATTCTCAACTAAGATTTTCTACTTTCTTACAGAGATAGAGACTTATAATTTTGCAAACCATGTTACACCAACCTCTCACGCATTGATTTTACCAACAAAGTTATGTAAGAACCAATAAATCTATATAAATCATATCTAATTGTAAGGTCATTTTAAACTCAATTTTTTATTAAATAAATAATAATAATAATAATAATAATAATAATGATACTATTTTTTACATCAAAAAGTGATGTTTGTTTGTTCCACTTAAAAGAACTACAAGAATAAAGTTTAAATATGAACTAGTAATATATTTATTATACAAGATATGGAAACTGACTATGGTGGAAGACCTACTTTGATATTTGGGTTAAGGACTTGCATAAATTCGTTACAATGATTTTATTTCTTAGTTTTTTCTGAGAATCGAACTGGACCTAAAAATGATGTATTCTTGTTTTAATATGCTATATTAATATAATTAAATTCATAATAAATTAATAATATTCTAAAACAATATAATTAAATTCATAAAAAACTAAGAATATGTTTGAATTTAAAAAATATCAATAAGCTTCTATTTCAATAAGGATTATTTACATGAAGTTGATTTTTTACAAATTGAAGACCTTATATTCAGTTGAGTCTAGACTTCAACATATTACACAGTTCTTGATTTTTTACAAATTGGAGGTCTTATATCCAGTTGAGTCTTTACTTCAACAAACTGCACAGTTCCAAATAAAATTACATCTATTGTTAAAACCTAATCAAGTCTTCAATGTACTACATAGTTCATGATTTTTTACAAATTGAGGGTGTTATATCCAGTTGAGTCTCTACTTCAACAAACTACACAGCTCCAAATAAAATTACATCCATTATTAAAACCTAATAAAATCTAGACTTCAACATACTACATAGTTCCTGATTTTTTATAAATTGGAGGTCTTATATCCAATTGAGTCTCTACTTCAACAAACTGCACAGTTTCAAATAAAATTACATCCATTGTTAAAACCCAATCATCCACATAATGGGAACGATATATTAGAAAATAAATTAAGTATAAAGTAACAATAATAAATAAAACTACAAATAGAATTAAAAACAATAATAAAAAATAAAATTTAATAAAAATAGTTATTCAAACTTCATCTAACCTTTTTATGAAGGAATTCATTCTCCTTGCTTAAGATTCCTATCTGCAATGTTACCAAAAAAGAAATTAAGTTATAAAAAGATCAACTCATATATATTTCATTCAAAAAAAAAGTGAAATCTCTACACTTAAAATAAAAGTCCTAACCACCACTCAAAAAAGTATTCTTTAAGAACAAAAGTAAAAAAGTACATTAAAGCTTATTCAAGTGTATAACAATATAACCTTGAATCTAAGAAAACCTACATTGTCATTCTAGATTCAGAGCATGATAAAGTTTGTATGCTACTTTTATAAGAAGAAACTCTTGTAGGCTACTTTGTTGGTTGGGTTTAGCTTGAAACTATCTCTAGAAATAGGTCTGTTAAGTTTGGTAGCCACGAGGGTGGAGTTTTAAGCATACCCCTAATGTGATCAAAGATATTTTTTTATTATTTCAATTTCTGATAAGGCTAATCTGCATGAAATTATAACCATGTCCTTGAAATTATAGCCATGTCCCTTGGATATGTAAAAGCAATTTGGTGTTGTTTGATCTATTGGATGAGTGGTTTTCATCCATCTAGACACCTATTTTTGGCTAGTGTTTGTTGGCATAATCTTGGAGACTAGGGTTTGCAAGCATTGACCAATAAACTACAATTTTATTCTAGCATCACTAGAACTAGTTTTGTAGGGGAAGATATGTAACAATCCATTGGAAGAGAAAGTATCACCTAAAAGGTGCATTCTAAGATAGACCTATTTAGAGATCAAGAAATTTACTAACCATCGTATCCATGAACACAACATACCATACATTGAATGAAGTGTAAAAAGTAGAAGAACATCATGCATCAAATTTGAAATGGGCATCATGTTATTAGATAAAGACTTCAATGCATATCCAATCATATAACAATGGAAATTCAACACAAATCAAATACCCAAGTAGAATTACAACTGTATTAATTTATCCTTGTTACATTTGTCAAACTAGGCCATCTCCTTACCACATATATACACATGCTTGTGCAACTTGTGTGAACCCAAACTATTAGGCTAACCTTTAGTCTACTCATCATTATCTTCAACAACAAGGTCCCGCCCTTGTCTTTTTCCTTGATTTTTGTAGTGCAACTCACCAAAACCCCAAAATGCAAGCAAGGACCACAATAGGTCCCAACCACACCCATTGGCTCATCCAAAGTCAAATACAATGGCTAGCACTGAATTGAATATCCTCATTGTTGCTCTTTTATGCTTGTTTTGTTGAAGTTCCCACTTCAGTTGCAATGACCAAGGTGACCAGAGAAGTTGCTTTGAATTCTTTAAAGGTGGTGAATTGAGCTTTCCAGTCTTAACAATCTTCTTCCTTCCTTCCTTTTCAACTTCATCCATTAGGTCCGCAAATCCACTCTTCTTCTAGTTTGGCTCGCTTGTTTGGTCAATCACATGCTCGCTTATTTCTATTTCCTCTGTCCTTTTATGTGTTGATTCATTCTTCTAAGTTGTATCAATCAAGAGGTCCAAATTTTCCCTTGATATCAAAATCCAAGTCTGTTAGGCTTTCGCTTTCAGGGTTCTTAACAACAAGTTTGACATGAACAACGGGTTTCTTCCTAGGAGCCATGACAATATAGGCAATGCTATTACCAACATGGAAAAGAAAAGTTTAGCACAACAAAAAAACGAGCGTATGTAAAAAAATTAAGGATTCTACTGTTAGTAGAATGCTTAAATCTTGAATGAAAACTCTAACCTCAAATGCTTTTGTCAATGGTGAGCTTTTCTTAGCATTTTGATGAATAATAACCTAGACTACACTTCAAACTGTTAAATATAATGTAACCTCAACAGGCTGACTGTACACTGCCAGCTGTCCTGGCCAGCTATACTTTCTTTTCTTGATTTTCTTGAGCCTATTTAGCTTCAGCTATTTTCCTTTTGCAAAGTGCTTCTTCATTAACTCTTCTCATTGTACTTTCTCCTTACATTCTCAATATACTGAATACTATTTCTGCTCTATTCTTTCTCTCTGCATTTCTTGCTTCACAATTTATCATGGTATCAGAGCAACAACAGTGAGCCTCTTCACACAGGCTGGAGAGCAACACGATCCTCACAACGCATAGCTTAAATCAACATCTAGAGCACGGGACATAGTTTTTTCACAAGGCTTGGAGAGCTATCCGCCATCCGCTCAAAAGATCGTCGTAGGAAGCTCACACGAGGAAGCATAGCGCTATACGCTCAAAAGATCGAGGAAGCAGAGACTACAGAAGGAGAAAGAGTAAATATTCGTGAACAATTTATAGACTCGTCAAAGATTCATGAAAGATTGCTTCAGAAGGCAGAAACGTTTGAAGAATTCAAGGAAATTCGTTCAAATTTGGTGAAAGATAGTTACCGAGGGCAGAAACATTCAAAGAATTTGTAAAATTCTTTCATTTCGTGACAGATTCATGAATTTCTTTCCTCAGGAGAAACTCTTTGCAAGAACAACAAAGAACTCGCGAAAACAACCAAGAACGAGCAATCGTAGCCATAAGATCCGTCCTGTGAATAGATCGAAGGCGAAAATCTAGTTCAGAAAGGATGAGGAGAGCACAAAAAAGGCGAAATAATTACAGTCGTTGGATTTTGCGCAGAGCATCGATAACCGTCGGATCCGTGAGAAAGTGCATTTCTGAATTTCGGCATTTCGGAACTCGGGACTTGGAGTAGCAAGGGGTCGTGGAGTCGCTACCTCGCAAACTTCTAGTCCGTGAAATTCCGAAGGAATCTAGACCGTTGGATCTGGAGCGTGGTGGCCTGAGAGCCACTGGATCAAAGAAAAGGAAGAAAGATCTGAACCGTCCGATCTAGCACCAAGGTCCGTAAGCCGACGGATCCAGGAAAGGTGCGTGAGGTTTAAACCTCCTCTTAGCAGAAGTAAGTGGAGTATATCGATTTCGTAACCCGCAAAATCCTGAAACAATCGTGAGTCGTCCATCTCAGAGGACAGGTGGCAGCAGCTCCTTATGCCATCAAATCTCGGCATTTCGGAGTTCATGGTTTGGAGAACAGCGTGACGAGAAGTCAAGAGTCGCAAAATACTGATCCGCGAAATCCCGAAAGGATCTGGACCATCAGATCATAAGAGGATCTAGACCGTTGATTGTCCAAAGCCAAATTTCGACACTTCACATACTGGGAGTTCCGAAGACAAGGCTAGGCATTTCGGCATTTGAAGTCCCGAAAGCACGAAAGGAGAAGACTGGGTAAAGAAATTTTGGGATACCGGAATTTGACATTTCGAGAGTCCTAAAGACCAAGAGAGACAAGCATTTCGAAATTGGAAACTTCGAAATAGCGAAAGAAGGAAGAAGTCGGGGCATAAACATATCGACTTTTCGGAAATCGGGATTTCGGGAGTCTAGAGGAAAGGAGGTCGGGCGCTTTGCGTCATAAAACCCCGAAATAGGACTGCGATCATATGGGAAGCGGTCACATGGACCAGAGGTATAGCCTTGGGGCTAATTTCTGTTAAATCCATTTTGGCAAATCGATATTTCAGAGATCGGAAGGAGGAAGGGTCAAGGACTTTTGATAGCGGGAAATAGTAAGTCTAGAATCGCGAAACCCTGAAAAGCATCTGGAAGAATAAGAGCAGGGATGTTTTCGACGTTTAAGCATACCGCGGATCCCGCAGACAAAGGACCGGGCCACTTCGCATCGCAAAGTCCCGAAACGCGAAATCTTGAAAAGGCATTTGAATAAGCGCCGGGATATTTCGGATTTCGGCAAATTGAGGGACAGAGAACCGACGAAGGCATTGCTATTCTCCGAATTGCGAAAAGCCGCTAGCGCTTTAACATTTAGGCGCGTGGTCACATTGAACGGAGACTAAGGGCCAATCCAAGGCCGTTAAACTCTCTTCGGTGTTTTAGAAACAGGAAGTTGGAGAGACAAGAGTTCGAAGGACTCGTATAATGAAGTCCCGAAGTCAGAATCGCGAAGCCAAAACTCGCGAAGTCAAAACTTGCGAAATCTTGAATCGCAGAGTTCCGAAGTCACTGCAAGAAATTAGTAGCCCGGTTTAAGTGCAAGAGATGTAGGTAAATACGAAACTAACCAAACATTTCTTTTCTGTTTTGTTCAAATTCTTTAAATATGGCGACGTCTAGCAATTTAGGACTGACTCAGGGTCCGATTCTTCTTGGAAAGAACTATGAGTTCTAGTCTCTTCGAATGAGATCGTTCTTGAAAGCACAAGAGTGTTGGGATCCAGTGGATCTTGGATATGTGGAACCAGATCCAACAGACCTTGCCACCATGACAAACCAGCAGAGGATTGCTTAGGCAACTCAGAGGAACAGAGAAAATAAAGCTAAATTCTGGATTCAAAATTCTGTGGATGATTCGATTTTCTCAAAAATCACAGCCGCTGGTACTTCAAAACAGGCCTGGGACATCCTTAAATCAACCTACCAAGGAAATGATAAGGTCAAAACAGTCAAATTGCAGACCTTGAGGACACAATTCAAGACTTTAAGAATGACAGAGTCTGAAAATGTGGATCAGTTTATGACCAGAGTCATGGGAATCGTGAATCAGATCAGATTGACTGGTGAAGCCATCACTGATCAACGCATTGTTGAGAAAGTCCTCAGAAGTTTACCAAAGAAATTCGAAATGGTTGTTACAACAATCTTTGAATCCAAGGATCTGTCACGTTTTTCAACAGATGAACTGACTGGTTCCCTGGTGACACATGAGACCAGACTGCATCTCACAGATGAGTCAATTGCCAATGCCTTCAAAACTCAATTCTCCTTCAGCTGAGGGAGAGGCAGAGGGAGAGGAAGAGGTCACCAAGGACGAGGGAGTACTACAAGTGACCAACACTCGAATGGAGGTAACAGACAATAGAGCCAGCTTCAAAATTTCCAAGGTCACAGACAACAACACCAGAATCAGAATTTTGAGCCTCAAAGAGGCAGAGGGAGAAGATCAAATGAAAAATCAAGCATACAATGCTATTACTGAAAAAAGTATGGGCACTATGAATCTGAATGCAGGAAGAAACAAGCAGATCAGCTCTTAGGCAGAGCACATGTGTCAAATCATACGGGAGAAACCACTAAAGGTATGTTTCTCTCATGTCACAAGTCTGAGGAACAACCCAAAGATCTCTGGTTGCTGGACAATGGATGCAACAATCACATGACAGGTAACAAAGATTTACTTTCATGCATTGATTCTTCAATCTCATCTGATATTACACTTGGAAATGATTCCTTAGTCAAAGTTCAAGGCAAAGGAACTGTACCTATTCTTACTAAACAAAATGAAAAGAAAGACATAAACAATGTCTATCATGTTCTAGATCTGAAACATAATCTGCTAAGTGTAGGACAACTCATTGAACATGGCTATAAGGTACTCTTTAAGGGAGCATCTTGCAAGATATATGACAAAACCCCCAGCAGAAAATTGATTTCTGAAATCCACATGACTCAGAATTGAAGGTTTCTCCTTACACTCAGAACTGCAAATCTGATTCAACCATATGCACAAAGTGCATCCACCCTGAATGAAACAATGGTTTGGCATACAAGATTTGGACATCTACCCTTTAAGAGTCTAATTCTTCTTCAGAAGCACTCCATGGTCAAAG
>SNQJ01S0188598.1:0-14248 GCA_010110895.2 Picea sitchensis
TGGATTCACTAAATCAAATCCATCTACACATGGAAATGTTCATGTAAAACAAGTAATACATGTATTCCATTTGCAATGAGATAAAGGGCAAAAATGCTAATATGTATTATGGATATAAAACAGAAACAGAAAACAAAATTGCAAATATAAAGCTGAAACAGGAAAATGAACTGCAAACCACAGCAGAACGTCCTTAAAATCTCATGAAATTGCATTTAGCTGATTCATTCATTGGGAATTGCAAAAAACAGTAGAGCACACCCAAAATCATCAAACCAAACCGTATTTGGGTGATTCATTAATTGAAATAAACATACTGAAAAAACAAGAAGGAAAAAAAAACATTTCCATGAATTAATGAAACCATTGAGCATACCTTCTGACACCCACTTGCATGAGTTCTTCGATGGACGCATCGAGGGCCTGTCGATCTGCCTTCCCGGCCAAGAGCTTCACCTCCTGCACAATGTGGACGCCCCAGCCGGCATCAAGATCCGGCGCATAAAGATGCTTGATCGCCATATCCGTCTGCTCCCTCGGACACGCCCCCGCCTCGTAGTCCTCGCTGAATCTCTTCACGACCCTGCGCCTCAGCTCACGAGGGCAAATCGCTCCGAGCCGCATTGACCTCAGCGCCGCAGTGAAAAGGCAATTTCCGTCAGCCTCCACATCTCCCCCATGGAATAGCCAGTAAAGCGCCGAGATGGACGATCTGGAGGGGTGCTTCCAGTAAACTCCACAGCAGCTCAGCCTTACCAGGGCTCTCCTCTGCTCCTCCCGGAGCCCTCCGACGCTCTCCCACTGTATCATCTTCTTCTTATTCTTTTCCTCATCCTCTTCTTCTTCCTTCTGTAACTCCACCAGCAATTCGGTCTCGAATTCCTTGGGATCTTCACGCCATGGGGAGGTGGGCTGGAATCCTTCCAGAACAGATCCCTCGTATAGCTTCCCCATTGATCTCAGGGCAGATGCAGAGAAGCTCTTCCAATATATCGATAGAAAGCAGACACAGGATCTCACCGAGTATACAAACTGCATGAATCTGCCGGGTCTGGAGAAAGAGCTCACAGAAAAGGATAGCTTTCACTTCACACTCTCCTCGCCATTCATTTACCAGACAACGCCCCACAAGAAAACCTGTGGAGCGACAACGCACATATTACAAATCTGTACAGCACGACCATAGGCGTTTACGGCGGCAGCCAGATCTAAACCAAACCCAAGGACCTGTTGTGGAGTTAGGAATATAACCCCTGGGTTTTCTTCAACTAGCCGTTCCAAGAAAACGGTCAAATTGCCTCTGATTTGCGCTTGCCACGTGCGTGTTGTCGCGCTGGCATCCATGATCCTTGTCCCCCCCACCACGTTTGGGGGTAGTTGGTCGTTTCTTTCCGTTTAATAACTTTAGTTTTGGCAGTTGAGTTGTCGCCGAGCTGTTGGATCATTCTTTTGTTTAGCGCCAGGGTTGGAATTTCAAATGGATGTCACCCTTCAAATTTGACGTTTATAACTACATTACTAACGTTTTACAAACTTTAAAGTTAAACAACTTTAAAGTTGTTTGACTCACTCAATTTATTCGTCATAAATTATAGTTTGTTTGGAAAGGTGGAAAATGGTGTCGTCATTAGTTTGGAAAGGTGGAAAATGGTGTCAATCGGTGTATAATGGTTAAGAACATGTGTTTCCTCTTAAGAGGTCACGAGTTCAAATCCAGAGGGGGGTAGGGTATGTATACCTTCGTAGACTTTACCAGTAAAATAGTTGGGCGGAGGTGGTCTCATACACCAATTTGGTGTCTCGCTGGCTTGATCGTGACCTTAAAAATAGATTATGATAAGGAAAAAACATGTTTTAGAATGTGACAAAACTTATTATTTATTTGTGTTTTTTTAACTATTGAAGTCAAAATTCTATTAACAATAAGAATAATTTATATCTCTGGTCGCCACTTCAAAAACAATGCCAAATGCAATATAGCCATTGTCCTTGAGTTAAATTCAAAGTTCCCTAATATAACTAGTGTTTAATTACAAAATTACAGATATATAAATGCCATCTCTGTAAGATCTAGATATACACAAAAGACCAAAAGATCTAGATATACGATAACTATTAAGACGATAACTATTATAACATGTCTTATCGTTGTCTTAATAGGTACAACTACGATAACTATTAAGACGATAACTACGATAACATGTTTCCTTAATCAAGGAGCAAAAGTTGGAGTCTTTTGGCAAGGTATCTAAATCATTGAAAACTTATATCATAAGATATCAATAAGAATGGAACTCGTTGCCTTTTCTAGTAAACATTTTTTCCTTTGCCAAAATACCAAATTGATATTTTTGAAAAAAGTACCTATATCGTCAGTTACTTATGTCCAATAAAAATGGGACTCACAACTTTTTATAATAATAATAATAATAATCATCTATTTTTAAGGTCACAACCAAGCTAGATAGCAAATTGATGTATGAGACCTACTTGTTTGTGGGACAAGGGACCCCCTCCACGCAGTGATTTAACTACTAAAATTTATAGAAGTGTGCATACCCTACCCACTCTAACTTTAAACATATAACCTCTTAAAAAGAAACACATATAAACATATCTCTATAACCTAATATCAAAACAAAGCTTTTAACAAAATATAACCTCATTAATAATTTATTTTGATCACTAAAACACCAATAAAAATAAAACTAACAACCTTTAACTTTACAAACTTGCTCCATCAACCCAACATCTTCAATAAAATACCCACATCTTTTATTTAAATGAAAATACTTGATCTCAATGCACCTCACATACTTCGTACTCACCTAAAAACTAAAACACCGATTAAAAAAACTAGCAACCTTTTACTTTACAAACTTGCTCCATGAAACCAACATCTTCACTAAAATACCCACATCTTTTATTTAAATGAAAATACCTGATCTCAATGCACCTCACACAATTCGTAATCCACCTAAAAATGCTTGAAGCAATACCCCAAGAGTTCAACTTGTACACCAATCAACTAATCAAATAAAATTAGTAAAATAATTATTTAAATTTCCGTTGGGTATGAAGGTGCCACAATACTTTTGGTGTGTATAAGTGAATGCATGACACATTTTCGACAATGTGTATGGAATACAACGTGTACAGTGTGGTTACTTTATTGGCAATCCATGCAAACATGCACTCCGCATAGTGTTGGCAAGGTGTGGAGCATGAGTGTTGGTATGAGAGGAAAGGGGGTGAGGAAAGGAATCTCTTCTGGAAAATGAATTATATATATATATATATATATTTTTATTTTTTTTAAAGGTTACGGCTAAGCCAAACACCAAATTGGTGTATGAGATCTTTTTGTTTGTGGGATAAGGGACTCTTTTCACGCAACGATTTGATTGCTAAAGTCTACAGAGGTATGCATATCCTACCCTTCTTTGGATCTGAACCTTAGAAAGAAACACATATTCTTAACCATTGAGCCCACTCATACTATATATATATATATATATATTGTATCGAGTTCTAGAGTTTGTTGGTTTGTTTTCAAAATTTTCAAAGTTATATTAAAAAAAAAAATTAAATATGTTATATTAATATTTTATATTTAAAAAATAAAAATAAAAAACATTTTTATATAAAAATAGATATTTAAATAAAGTGATATTTTTTAAAGTGGGAAAACATTTTGTTAAAGAGTTGTTAGTCTAATAATCCAGAGGGGGGTAGGGTATGTATACCTCCATAGATTTTAATAATCAAATCTATATGTGTATGATCCAGGTGGATATCGGTGGCCACCCAACTATTCCACTGGCTCAAAGAACATTTTCCATTTTTGGTAGTTTTTTTACAGTCTTTTGGGTCCCAAACTTATGGGGTCGTTTTGAGACCCTAAACGACATTTTTGGGCTCAACAACGCCTTGCATAGGGCTTAATGTAGATGGTAGGTTGAACGAAATATGTACTCCTTGGTTATATGTTTCCAACAATGTATCGAGCGCCCCAAACAGAGATCATATGTAAAAGTTATGCCCTCAGGAAGTTGACGTATCAACTACCCCCATCGGGGCCCACAAACCTTTTGGTGTTACATCTCCTGGGGTTAGGGCTTTGGATGTTTAGGGTTTTCTCATTTATGTTTTATGTTAAAAATACCTTTGGAGCCTCATTGTACTCATCTTCTTGTGGATGAGCGTAGCGGTCATATCTCTTCTCAGAAATAATCTACCACCATTCGAGCAAGTTTGTTTCAGTCTACATTTTTACAGTTTTAGTGGGTTCTCTTTATTAATAGAAGTCAAGTTGTACTATATCTCTGTGTGTTTCTTTGCTATACATTTGTATTTCATTTTGTTCCATTTATAAATTTGAATCAGTGGTATCAGAGAGGTCTACTTTTATTTGTTTCTTTGTGCATGTTCCCAACTAGGTCAGGGTACAAGGAGCTGGGACTCGAAGTAGTTGAGACCTTGCAAGACTATCCTCGCCGATCACGATGACCTCTCATGGAGGAAGAAAAGAGAGACGATGGAGCAGGAGATCCTTTTAAATTTTTGCTTGAGGAAGCCCTCGCGTGACAAAGGAACGAGATGATGGATAACTTTGCACAGATCCTTCGACGGTTGCCAATAGACGACACATCTTCATCAAGAGGCCACTTTGGAGGCACCGCCCCCTTCAAGATACAAGTCAATTTTGAGTGGATGTTGTAGATAAATGGTTGAATCTGCTAGAAGGGTATTTTTCGGTCCATAATTTTTCTGATAGAGAAAATATTACCTTTGTGCTCCTTAAGGATGTCCCCCATGTCAAGGATTGGTGGGAAACTTACTATGAGAAAAATGCCACTAAGGAATCTACAATAATTTCGTTTGCACCTACTTAGGATTCTTTTAGGGATGTTATTAAGGAACAATACTACCATGTTGTAAGCTACGATCACCAATATATGATATGGACCGCATTGTGACAAGAAAGGGACCAGATAGTACCAGAGTTCACAAATATATTTCATTCATTGCACACCAAGCTAGGTATCAAAGACTCCAAACAATATTTGGCACTCATGTACCGCAGTTGTCTGCATAGATACATCCAAATAGAAATGGAGTTTCTGGACATCTCATCACTGGGCGTGACTTATCGATATGTTGTCAAAATTGAGCAAAAATTTAAACAAAAGAAGCGGGAGTTTGGATCTGCAAATTCCTCATAGTAGAAGCAGGGCAAAGATGACCCCAACCCACAAAACAAAGGACAAAGAAAGCATGGACCCCCTCAAGACAACCAGTCCAAAACAAAAACAAATAAGGGTGATGAGAAGATGAAGAAAGACACACGTAAGTGGTGTGAATTCCATAAAATCCCATGGCATAATGCTAATGAATGTCGCTCGAAGCAGTCGTTGGTGGTCGAGCTAAAAGCCTAAGAGTCAGAGGCAGGTTCTCACTCTGAATCATATCCAAACAAGGGGAAGTGAATCATTGATGCAAAACCCAGTGCCACTATCGCTACCACTAAGGTCCAGCCAAGTGAACCAGAAGAACCAGGGGAAGGTGAACACCTTTTTCACTCGCAGATGTGGGTGAAGGGTGCTCTGTCGCATTTCATTGTCAATAGCAGAAGTCAAAAGAACCTGATCTCAGTAGAGGTTGTCAAGCGGTTAAACCTGTCGACGACACCACACCCACAACCCTACACCATTGGGTGGCTCCGCCAAGGAAGATATCTTCGCGTCAGCCAACAATGTCATCTTCCCTACGACATCAAGCCCTTTAAGGATGAGGTATTGTGTGATATTTCCCTCCTTGAAGTTTGTGATGTTATTTTAGGCCAACCATACTTGTGGAAATGACATCTTGTATATGAGTCTAGACCTCACAGTTTTATTATTACTTTGGGTAGACAATTATACAGGATACCGGAGGTAGCTCCACCTACCGCCACTTCTTTGATCTCTGTTAAGCAATGCAGGAAGATCATTTCATAGACCGAGAAATTTTTCTTCTTCGTGATTCACTCTCAAAGTGAAAATAAGGTCACAACCACATCCATGTCCTATGCACAGTGCCTCTCCACGCAACAGAACTAGGTGCATAAGATCGTGGAAGAATACAAAGACATCTTCTCCTCACCCATCGGGGTACCAATGCAATGTCAAATCAAGCATTCAATCGATCTAACCCTAGGTCCACCTCTACCAAATGGGCTAGTCTATCATTGCTCTCTGATGGAAAATGAGGAAATCAAGCGACATATCCAAGAGCTACTTCAAAAGGGGCACATCCGACCCAACTCCTCATCCTGCGTGAGCCCAATTGTACTTGTGCAGAAGAAAGATGGGACTGGCGACTTTGCATTGATTATAGGGCCCTAAATAAAACCACAGTCAGACATCGGTACCCAATTCCTCAAATTGACGACCTTCTTGACCAGCTCAAGGGAGCCAAGTTTTTTAGTAAGATTGACCTGAAGTCTGGCTCCCACCAGGTCCCAATAGAATAGACTAGTGTATGAAAGACTACTTTCAAGTCCAAAGAAGGTATTTTCGAATGGCTAGTCATGCCTTTGGTTTGACAAACGCTCCAACAAATTTCATGAAATTGATGAACAATATATTGTGGCCTTTCACCAATTCTTTTGTGGAGATATATATGGATGATATCTTCATCTTCAACAAGAATTGGGCATAACACTTGTAGCATATTTAATAGGTCCTTCACACTCTAGTGTGACAACACAAGCTATATGCTAACTTAGAAAAATGTTCCTTTGGCATGAACATGGTCCAATACCTAGGATACATTGTTGATGAGTATGGTGTGCATGTGGATCTAGCCAAGATCCAAGTCATTTGTGATTGGCTAGCCCCGACCACACTAACCGATCTTCGAAGTTTCTTAACACTTGCCAAATTCTATCGCAGGTTCATGTTGGGATTCTCTCATATTGCATGGGCCCTCAACCAAGTTACCAAGGATGGTGGCAAGGAAAATTTTGTGTGGGGGAAGTCACAATATCAAGCATTCAATGATTAGAAACATCGTTTGTACTCATCTCTAGTACTCTCCTTACATGATCTGCAACAACCTTTTGAGATTGAGACCGATGCCTCAAACTATGTCGTGGGCACAATTCTCACTCAGCATGGTCATCTAGTGGCATATCATAGCGAGACACTATCAAATTTCGTACGTAAGTACCCCACCTATGACAAACAAATGTGATCCATTGTACAAGCCTACTGACAATGGAAGCACTACATTCTTGGGAAGGAGATGGTCATCCACACTGATCACAAGCCTCTGCATTTTATCATCCCCATTACCAAAATTCTTTGATACCACTTTGTAATATCCTCGTTACCAATATGGTTTGATACCATAATGTAACACACCCAGCAGCCAAACTGAATAATAGCTCTGATACCACTTTGTAACATCACCCAACTTACTACTGAGCAACGCTACTCCAAAATATAGTGTGCATATTCTACTCTATAACATTGGTCTTCGCACAATTACTTGAATTAACATGCTCAACCCCAAGCTGAGTCGCGCCACACAAACTTTCCTCTTTTGACACAACTTATAACAGTGGAAGTAACTCAATACAACTGCGCACACAAGCATTCTGAACACACAACTTTACTGCATGTGCAATCCAATCTGCACACGTGGTCACTACTGTGCATGCAACTATGCTGGCATCACACACCAATTCTATTTTCCTTGTGCATGCAGTCTGCTTCCCTGTGCGCACACACAAATCCAGCCTCTTATGCACATAAAGTATTTCACTGCATGCATGACCATTCTAACTTCCCTTCAAAGACTCATGACCATTATCGTAAGATTAACTTAATAGGAAAACTAACAACAATTGTCATACCCATGCACCACTAAAAATATTGACTATCGACACCACACTTACATGTGCAAGAAGTATTATACAAAAAAACAACAATTACTTATATGAAATAACATACAAGAATTAAACCCATATTAAACATAGATAATTAAGCACACAGTAAATGAGACAAACACATAAAAAAACTTATCTTTTATGAAAAGTCACCAACTACGCGCAGAACTCAGACAATCCTCCCAACCATAAACTATGTTGGTCATATACTTTCAGCAACATGTCACCCCTGAGCTAGGGCTTAACTCCATGAGGGAAAAAAGGGTTCCTAATGCCAAGCTAAGGTCTGATAATCAACAAAATTGTTCAGTCCAAGGGGTCATTGTTGCAACTAGACTACAATCTCTCATTCCCCACATGCCTGTTACACCCAAGGAAGTGTGCCCCTTCTCTGCTTAACAGTCCCTCAACTGCCCCACTTCCCTTCCAGGGTTCTAGCAATAGGTCGGACATGAAGTCTCAGAACCCTGCAACTAATTCCCAGTGCACCAGAGAACAATTCCCAGCAAAACTCTTACTTGGAGAGAATGCTCATGGGCCTGAAAACTCACATCTTCGACAACAAATCTCTCCCTAGAAAGAATTCTCACGAGCATGACAACCCGCCTCTTTGAGAAAAAATCTTTGGTTGCAATAAAAAAAAATCCTTACAAGATTTTCTCTGCAGATAAGGTAATAATTGTCTTTCCTCAGATGGTTCGACCCCTTCTGCACTCGAGAAAATGAAGGACTAACCCCAAAAAAATGAGTTCTCCCCCTCCAAAATACACTAAAGCCAACAATATATATTGAATTCCTTAAATTATACACTTGTCACCTTTAGAACTAGCTTTAGCCACTTGGTGACTCGTTCCCATCCCTCAGGAACTGATCTGAAAATGGAATGGATTTGTTTCCAATAGATCTTAAAAATGAAGAAGACTTGTCTCTTTAAAACTACAAGTATACAAAGGTATGTGTTTGGGTAATTGGATCAAGTTACTAACACATAAGTTCAATGATTTTTACTTAATCATGAGCAACATATCAGACATATAAAAACCATCAATAATGAACACATAACACAACAAATGATAAAGGAGTTCACCCCTCTCTTGGGCTACATCTCCTGGTCCAGCTTCCCTTGGATCATTTTCATCATGCTTAAAAAGGTGCTCTTACAGTGCTCATAATACAAAATAGATAGCTCCAATGGCTTCAGAACATCCAAAAACCCCTAGTTGGGCTTTTTCGGCACTTGGTTTGTCCAAAAAATGAAGAAGTTACACCTCCAAGAAGTTTTCCCCTTCAAGATTGTTATACCTGCTCACCAAAACACACCCATTGACAGAATAAACCGGATTCTGTGTGTTTTTCGCACCAAAACCCAACACACGCAATGGTTCCCATGAATTAGGTGAAAATTTATGACTGTTAGTGCGCTGGCCCCCAATCTCAACGGAGAACTCGGTCGTATGGCCCCATGTGGCCAACGACCTAACAATCATGTGCTCCCTCGGCTAGCTCCTCCGAGCTTGGGTATGTGGTCATATGGTTAAAAACATGTGACCGAGAAAACATTGCAATGGTCCAAGCATGCGTGCCAAGTGTAAAGGGTATGGTCGTATAGATCGTGGTATGAACCGCGAGCTGGGGCCNTCATATATGCGGGTGGGCTGGTAGCCTGGGCCTTGCCAAATCATTCCCCCCGCCCGGAAGTCACGGGTTCGACTCCTGTGGAGTCATATAACTTTTACCACTTGCCAACCAGTGGAGGGGTGCCATGTGGCAACCCACGACTGGGCCATGTGGCACCATAACATTAGCCCCCAAAAAGACACATGTCAACACTGAATTTGTCCACCTATTTACCAACGCCTACCCAGTCAGCATGCCAATGCATTTTCCACATCACTGTACGTCCATACATACTGTATAGTTAGCTTCCACGTCAACACTGTACGAACTGCACAGTCATCAAAATTTTGCTTGTTTGGCAAAATGAAAAGAACATAATATCTTACTCATACGACATTCGTTTGAGCCCGTTCAAGTTGTGTTGGGTTTGTGACGACGAGGCCTACGCATGTGTCCATTTTGAAGCAACTTTGAGCACTTTGATTTTTGAGCAAAAATTGATCCCTTGGATCACACCTCCCCATTGGGAAGTTTTTGGACCTCCAAAAGACTACTTTTAGTCAATCTGAAGATGAGGGTATAGTTCCCTCACCCTTCCAATCTCAATCCACTTGGCCTTGCTTGGATTGATGCCTTTGAGACCAATACAAAACTTGTCATGCCTTGTCTTGTACATGGCTTGGCTCTTTCTCAATTGTTCTCGAACGGTTTGATGCACAAACTGAACTTCTTGGCCTGGTTATAAGCATGCTGAAAGTAGTGTAGATGCTCATTCCAAAACTTAGGATGCTTGTTTTGCAAACTAGCCACCATCTTGCCCATACCAAAATGGCCAACAACAAGAGAAGAATGTGCTTCCCTTATCATGTTGACTCTTTCACCCTGTGAAAAACATAGCTTGCCAAGATACAAAAGTTTACCATGCACATAGGAATCTAATTCCTCAACTTGGTTAGTACGACATAAAGTTGCATAAACATTTTTGTGATCAACATCTAAAGCATACTGTTCCAAATAACTCTTATGCATGATAGGATTATGGTTGAAAATAACTAAAGCATTAACAATAGGCCTAGTAAGCATATCAACAACTTTGTCATAAAAGTATTTCTTATACCTTATCACCAAGTGGAAAACATAACTTGTCAAGGCACGCAATGGAGTTTGCTTTGCTTTCAAAGATTTCTTCCATGTGTCTCCTTCAACAATCATATTCTTAGTCTTGTTCAAGGCTCTGAAATCTACCCACATACGCCATATACAAACTTTCTTTGGTACCGAACCAATTGGTGACCTGCTTGGAGAAGTGCTTGGTTTGATGACCCCTTTGTCAAGCAACTCTTGTGCTTGTTTTCTGATTTCAACATTCTCCATGTCTAACATCTTGCACATGTCAATGTTTGGAAAAGGGCCTCCTTGATGCAATAAAATCTCTTGTTGGATACCCCTTTTAGGAGGCAATCCCCTTGGTTCCTGAAACACCTCAACATTTTCGTTAACAACCTCATACAAATCAGATTGTAACTTTGCATCACATCCTTTGAGAACTTCTTCTTCATCATTGTCTTTGGGTTTAATCATCAAAAGTACAAGGTTCTTACCAACATTGACTAGTCTCTTCATTTGTTCAACATTTGTAAGTGACAAATTCATCTTCTTTGTATGTGCTTTAACAATGTACTCAACTCCTTTTTTAAACAAATGATACTTGTTCTCATGACGATGAAAAATGGCTCTCCTATCATATAAATATGGGCTTCCCAACACAATACCACAAATATCCAATGGAATAACATCAAGCTCTACCTCATCTATATAGTTTGCAGTGATGACAAATCTAAGTTTACACCTTCTTGTCACATATCCAACCTAAAGGGTATGGTTTAGGATGAGGAGTAGTTTCCAAATCTAGTTTCTTGACAATGTCTTCAGAAATGAAGTTTGTTTGTGATCCCGTATCAAAAAGAGTATCTATCTTGGTATGTTTTGAAATTACCCTTATGTGGAAAATCCCTATTCTTTCTTTTTCATGTTGAGTTTCATTGACGACAAAATTTGAAGAACTAGTGCTAGCAATAGAATTCTTACCTTGTATACCCATGGCTGTGATTTTTGTTTCATCTTCCGAATCAGATCCTAAACCTTGTTGTACAGTTGTAACAATGTTTGGTTTCTCTTTTTTGTTGAACTTTTTGGGTCTCTTTTTAGGATGAAGTTTCCAACAATGGTCTTCATCATGGCCATCCTTTGAACAATGTTTACATGAGAGTTTCTCTCTCTCTTTCTTGATTGAAGAATTTTTCTTTCCATTTTCTTCAAACTTCATGTTTCCCTTGTCTCCATTAGAAAAAGACTTCTTGCTTCCCTCTTGAGGTTCATTCCTTCCTCTTTCTTCTAAATGAGTTGCATGTACACAAACTTCATCTAGATTTGAAGGGTTAAACATAAGTATTGTATGCCTCAAGTAGCTATGCAAACCTCCAATGTATTTGAGTAAAGTTTCTTGAGAAGACAAATCTATACCCAAAACCAAATCTCTTCTCCTAAATTGTTGAGTGAAACTTTGCACGTCTTGTCCTTTAGCTTGCCTAAATTTTTGCCAATCCATATTAGCTTTCTACATGTATGCTAATGGATAAAATTGCCTTTTAATTGGAACAATAAAATAATTCCAAGAGGATAAAACTTTACCATGTTTCTTCATGTCCTCTTGAGTTTTGGCTTCCCACCAAATGAGTGATGCACTGTCCAATCTTAAAGAAGAAAGTTGAATCTTAGTTTCATCATATGCGATTCTTTGTATCCTACAATACACTTCAATCTGATGAATATAGTTATCCAATTTCTCAGCATTTACCTCTCCATTGTACATTGGCAATTCAAACTTAATATCAAGCTTAAGCAAAGGAGTTTGTAAAGGAGTTTTACCATGTTCTTTTGGAGAATTTGGAGGTGGTTGTGAAATGGTAGAAGAGGTGGAGGATGGATGTGAAGGAGGTGGAGAATCACCATTCCCTCCATTTCCCTTTGGATTTTTTTCACCACTGTCTCCATTTCCCTTTGGAGGGTTGGAGCTTTCACCTTGCAAACTTGCATTTCTTTCTTCAAACAAAACTTTGACCATCTTAGTCATATCATAGAAATATTTTCTGAAATTTTCTTCCTCTGAAGGAAGAGTTCCATGACTCTCCTCATGAGCCATACTTGGTGAATATCTCCTTGAAGCTTGAGGTGATTTGATAGTTCTCCTTCTTGACAGTTGATAACTTGGCTCTACAAGTTGACCTTCTCCTCTTGTGATATTCAACCTTGTAAGCATCAGAAAAACAAAAAACTTGCAAAGAATCAAGCCTTCAAAAACCTATGCTCTGATACCAACTGATCTGAAAATGGAATGGATTTGTTTCCAATAGATCTTAAAAATGAAGAAGACTTGTCTCTTTAAAATTGCAAGTATACAAAGGTACGTGTTTGGGTAATTGGATCAAGTTACTAACACATAAGTTCAATGACTTTTACTTAATCATGAGCAACATATTAGACATATAAAAACCATCAATAATGAACACATAACACAACAAATGATAAAGGAGTTCACCCCTCTCTTGGGCTACATCTCTTGGTCCAGCTTCCCTTGGATCATTTTCATTATGCTTAAAAAATTTCTCTTACAGTGATCAAAATACAAAATAGATGTCTCCAATGGCTTCAGAACGTCCAAAAACCCCTAGTTGGGCTTTTTTGGCACCTGGTTTGGCCAAAAAATGAAGAAGTTACACCTCTTGGAAGTTTTCTCCTTCAAGCTTGATGTACTTGCTCGCCAAAATGCACCCACTGACAGACTAAACCGACCTCTATGTGTTTTCCGCACCAAAAAATAGCACACACAACGGTTCTCATGAATTGGGTGAAAATGTGGTACCGTTAGTGCACTTGCCCCCAATCTCGACGGAGAACTCGATCGTATGGCCCCATGTGGCCAATGACCTAATAGTCATGCGCTCCATCGGCTAGCTCATCCGCTCTTGGGTGTGTGGTCATATGGTAAAACAAATGTGACTGGGGGATCACATTGCAACAGTCCATGTGTATGCACCAAGTGTAAAGGGTATGGTCATATGGATCGTGGTATGAACCACTGGCTGGGGCCAAGCCCCGACCCTTTACTTCACTGACCNTAATGTTAAGTCATATCTGTGGACAGGCTGGTAGCCTGGGCCTTGCCAAATCATTCCCCCCGCCTGGAGGTTGCGTGTTCGACTCCTGTGGAGTCATATAAATTTTACCACTTTCCAACCACTGGAGGGGTGCCACATGGCAACCCAAGACTGGGCCACGTGGCACCATAACATTATCCAAAAAAAATGACATGTGTCAACACTGGATTCATCCACCTGTCTACCAATGCCTGCCTAGTAAGCATGCTGACGCATCTTCCATGTCAATATATGGTCCTACAGACTGTACAGTCATTTTCCACGTCAGCACTGTATGGACTGTATAGTCAACAAAATTTTGCCTGTTTGGCAAAATGAAAAGAATGTGATATCTTGCTCATACGATGTTCGTTTGAGCCCATTCAAGTTGCGCTGGGTTCGTGACAACGAGGCCTACGCACGTGTCCATTTTGAAGCGAATCTAAGAAATTTGACTTTTGAGAAAAGATTGATCCCCTGGATCAGGAACTTAGGATAAATA
>SNQJ01S0188598.1:24187-36189 GCA_010110895.2 Picea sitchensis
CCACTTCTTTTCGTATGAACTGTCTGCTCGCAACAATGATGTGATATTACTGATAACTTGAGTATGATTACACTTTACAAGGATAGACACACTCACCTATTTGCGTCCCGACTCACCAGCCTCATAACCACATAGGCTCTCTGGCCTCAAATACACACACACACACACACACACACATATAAATCGATTCAATGCACACTTCCAAATAATCCCCACGTACTTACTCAAGTGTGTACAGCCCTGTGAAATGTGCACACCCTTCCTTTGGTGTGCAACCATGCGCACTTACCCAGGTGCACACATCACTATGAAATGTGTGCACCCTTTCTTTGATAACAATTCTCGCGCACTACTTAGGTGCACACAAAACCAAAACTTGGTGTCAATGACTCACTAGCCTATATATACATCTACATTTACAATTGGTATCGATGACTTACCAACCTATATGTACAATTACAAAAGGGTTTAGATTAGGGACATTACAAGACACAAGGAAAATTGCAGAATGAGCACCATCAAAAGTGGTCCATATACTTGCAACAACTCCATCTCAACATCAAATATAAGAGAGGGAGCACTAATCATGTCACTAACTGCCTCAGTCAACCTCCAGTTGCAGCCTTAACCACAATTCTCCACTCCTGTGGCAGTGAGGCATCTGAGTGGCCCCAACTCTACAAGAGTGATCCTAACTTCGCTACCACTTACCAAATGTTGGGCACAGGTGCAACTGCCATTGACTTTCATCTTCAAGATGGACTATTATGCCTTATGGGCCACGTGTGTTTCTTCAAGTGAGCATGCGAAGCTGATTTGGGAAGCTCACTATAGTCGAATGGCAGGACATTTTGGCATGGAAAAGACCATGGAAGTACCACATAAGAATTTTTATTGGCCAAAACTTCACTAGGATGTCAACAAGTGTATCAGGTCTTGCACTACTTGCACCATTGCCAAAACAACCACTAAGAAGCAAGGCATGTACACCCCTTTGCCTACTCCTGACAGGCCCTAAGAATCCATCTCAATGGACTACATGTTGAGACTTCCTTTAACCAAGTAGAGAAATGACTGTGTTTTTGTGGTGGTTGATCGGTTTTCCAATATGGCCATCCTAACAGCCTACAAGAAGAATATCACAGCGGAGGCCACTGCCAAGCTCTTCTTCGAACGGGTGTGGGTACACTTTGGGATACCATAGACCATCATATCAGATTGGGACAACAGGTTCATAAGCACATTCTAGTCCAGCCTCTAGTCATTTTTGGACACCAAGCTGACCAAATCCATCGCCTTCCACCCCCAAACTGATGGCCAGAAAGAGGTAATCAACATAATGATCATGCATTTCTTGCGCATGTAAAACTCCAAACATCCATGCCCATGGGATGAAATTCTCCCCTATGTTCAACATAGCTACAACAAATCCCTTCATAGCTCGACCGATCACAATACCTTTCAGGTGGAGTTGGGATTTCAACCATTAGGTCCCATTGATGTCGCGTTGCCCCTTGCATCCACACATGCATAGTCATCCCATGTTCAATCTAAGGCAGACAAAGCCACCAATTTTATTGAACGGATTCAACACATCCGACAATAGTTCCATGATATTTTACAGAAAGTCAATGCTAAGTACAAACAATGCCATGATCAACATCGGTTGCCACACAATTTTTAGGTGGGAGACAAGGTATGGTTGCATTTGCAGAAAGAGTGCCTTACAAGACCCCATCGGAATCTTCGTCCACTTCTCTATGGACCTTGCACCATCACCAAGGTTGTGGGTGACAATGATTTTGAGCTAAGTATTCCCCCCTTCCTTGGCTTGCACCCAATTTTCAATGTGGACCTCCTTTGATTATACTTCCCACCATTATTGGACACATCATAGATCATAGAGTAGTTGAAATTGACAGAGATCAACCCTGACTGCATGGAACATGCAACAATTGATCAGTTCATGTACACTCAGATTAAGGGCACTCACCAATAGAGGATCCATCTTTATCGGGTTGTCAAATCAAGGTTGTTCCTGTACTAAGGCAAGTAGCTCACCTGGGGCCAAGTTTAGCAGAAGTTTCCCCATTTGATGGGGGAGATCAACGCAATGGAGACCATTGCTTCCTAAGGGGGGAGGAATAATCCAAATGCATATCAGTGGCCACCCACCTATTCCACTGGCTCAAAGAACAATTTCCATTTTTGGCAGTTTTTTAGGTTCCAAACTTCTGGGGTTGTTTTGAGGCCCTAGACAACTTTTTTTGGGCTCAGAAACACCTAGCATGTAGTCGAAGGAAAATGCAATGTTGAATGATATATGTACTCCTTAGCTATACCTTTCCAACAGTTTATTGAGTGCCCCAAATGAAGATCGTATGCAAAAGTTACGCCCTTGGAAAGTTGGCGTATCAACTACCCCCATCGAGACCCACAAACCTTGTGGTGTTTCATCTCCTGAGGTTAGGGTTTTGGATGTTTAGGGTTTTCTCATTTATGTTTTATGTTAAAAAGGCCTTTGGAGCCTCATTGTACTCATCTTCTTGTGAATGAGCGTAGCGGTCACATCTCTTCTCAGAGATAAGCTGCCACCATTCAAGCAAGTTTGTTTCAGTTTGCATTTTTACAATTTCAGCAGGTTCTCTTAATTAATAGAAGTCGAGTTTTACTGTATCTCTATGTGTTTATTTGCTATACATCTGTATTTTATTTCGTTCGTAGGGGTCCCTTGTCCCACAAACAAGGGGGTCTCATACACCAATTTGGTGTCTGGCTTAGCTGTGACCTTAAAATTATATTATTATTATTATTATTATTATTCTTAGATTTATTTCGACAACTAGTCACTTATAATAACTTGTTGATAATAAGGGGGTGGACTTCCACTCTTGCTAGATTCCTTTGGGTCTTGGGTCATCAACTTATTTCTTTAAGTAGAAGGAAGATGAGCTCTTAACCAAGCAAAGAGAGTTTAAAGTCTTACTCCAAAACCTAAAACAAACTTTCATTTCATTGACATTATCCACCAAATATCTAATATCCCTATCTAGTCAACGCTGAAAGTATATAAAAAAAATCATATGATATCCAAGATTGATCACAAATTTAAATCTATACATGAACCCTATATACTAAAACTTAATTACAATTTAACCTAGTACATAAGAAAACAAGTGAAATTAGTAGCAAAGTTGCTTATACCTGCCTCTTAGAAATGGTTTAATGTAATAGTTGTATGTAATTCAAAACAAAAAGCTAAAGTAATTATGAAACACTTAAAATTTGTAATAATGCATTATTACTTATGCATAGCCTAAAAGCAAAAAAAAAATCACAATTTCTACTCCATACCTTACAAAATCATTATTTCTATCAATTTTCAATTTCATAAAGACTTTTTTTGGGGCATTCATGCTTCTTACTAACCATTTTTCCACACAATAGTTCCAATTATAACTACAATAAAATTCATAACCTAGATATTTGTAAAAATGAATTACCTCTTCTATGTCTAAGCTAAATATCATGGTTATATCATTATGACAAATACCTATTCTCATTATCTTTATTTTTTTAATTAATTTGTATTATAAAGTAACGCAAAAAAAATTTCAGGTATGTTTTTGAAAACTATCTTTGTAACTTGTTAATAATACATTATTATCAATATAACTAGATAACTTAAACACTTCCCTATATGAATATCTTTAAATAAAAAATAATATTTCATATATAATACATTAAATATACTAATTAATATAATAGTTTTTTAACCAAGATTAGAATGACATAAAAAATGATATTTCAAATTAAATGTATATGACATATAACCACATAAAATATAAATAATATTGAACGATCTATATTCAATACAAGTAAAGTAAGTGGGGTGAGTCAGGACCGTTTGGAGGACTTGGAGTGTTGTATTTCGAATCTTCAGAATGCGGGAGACAAACCAGGGCTGCCATGAATGAAGAACATTCAGGGTTACTCCTTCCCATAGGCTATTACAATGTAGTTTGCTTTCGTAATGTTTAGAGGTTGTTAGACTCAGTGTTTAGGTTTTTCCCATTTTGGAAATTGAATCCAACTTTGGTATATTTTTGCACCTTGTAACTATACCTTAAGTTTGTTTTTAGTGACTTAAATTCACAGTTTCTGTTGTCAGAGCTCATTATTTTATTTTTTATCGAGAAGGTGGGGTCATTTCCTTCATTAATCTTATCGTTTTTCCCAAGGGGCTTTGCTTAGTGGTTTCCAGATGGCCTCTTCTAGGCTAGACTCTATTAATGCGGAGGTACAAGCTTTGCTGAGTGAGCTTGTAGATGAGGTTTGACAGTTAGATGCAGTTATTACCAAGCATATTACTCCAAATCTGACCCCGAACCCTAAGCATTTTACTTCCAGAGCACCCTGTTCCTATTTCTCTGCACATACCCCATCCTTTGATACATTTTTACCAACACTTTCTGCTAAAGTTCTAGAGGATATCCCGTTGGTCCAGAGTTGCTCTAAACTTGTAAATAGTAGTGCTGGCTTAGTACCGAATCAGGCAAACTCCAAGCCGGTTCTAGTTGGTGATAGGGCGTGTAGAAAACAGTGGAAAGCCTCGAGAGAGGTTAAGAGGATGGTTCTCGGAGCTGACATAGGTTTAGAAGACACTTGTAGGTTCACTCTGTGTGGACTTGTAGGCAGATTTACTTACTAGAGTTTGACTGTTGAGAAACTTAATGCCTAGTTAGAACAAATTTGGGTTCCGGTCATCGGCTACATCCCCGACATGTACAATTTATCTAAAGGATGGATAGGCTTTCTATGTAGAAGTATGGAAGACACAGATTTATTGTTGAACTCTTACTGGGTGAATGGAACCATTAGCCTAATGCTAAAGAGATGGAGATTAGCATTCAACCCGGACACTGAATTCTTCCCTTTTAGACATATTTGGGTCTTACTTCCAGGGTTACCGTGGTTTTTATGGAATGTTGGAGCCTTAAAGGCTATCGATAACTCTCTTGGTAATTTTATCATGACAGACGAAAGAACTCTTTTGGGGTCTCCGAGAAAGGTGGAAAGGTGATGGTAGAAATTGATATCCAGCAAGGACTTCCTGCTACTTTAGAAATAGAGTGGTGAGGAATTTTTATACTGTAGAAGCTTGATTACCTAGGGATTCCTTTCTGCTGTAGCTTCTCCAGAAGCACTACTCACCTTCGACGTGAGTGCCAAGGGAATTTTTTACATGATGAGTCGATGGAACCCAATAGAGGGTATTACACATACACAAGTTCAAAATTGACAAAAGTCCGGGCTCGGATGGCTGGACTGTTGATTTTTTCAAGGAGTTTTTTGATATTGTAGGGGAAGATCCACTAGGAATGGTGGAGGAGTCCAGGAAAAAAGGTGTTATAACAGGAGCATTAAACTCTACTTTTATCACCCTGATTCCAAAAGTTAATAAACCTCATCTCTTTGGAAATTTCCGTCTGATTTCTCTATGTAATCTTTGTTATAAGATTATCTCAAAGGTTATTGCAGATCGCATAAAACATTTTCTCTCTAGATCTCTTTCTGAAGAGCAGTTGGGATTCCTCTAGGGGAGACAGATACATGATGTTATAGGTACAGTACATGAATGTGTCCACAACATAAAGAAGAAGAAAATTAAAGCAATGGTTCTAAAGCTTGATTTGCATAAAGCATATGATTGTGTTAATTGCGATATGTTGAGATTAATCTTGCTTCAAATTGGTATGGGAATCAATATGACTAATTGGATTATGAGTTTCATAGTTTCTACTTCATATTCAGTTATGGTAAATGGTCAAGCTACAAAGTTCTTTAAGAGCAGCAGGGGACTTCGCCAAGGCTATCCTTTATCCCTCTTACTTTTCATACTAGTCATGGAAGGATTGAGCCTACTACTGAAAGCTAGTCAGGATGTAGGTATATTGACAGGTATTTCGGTTACGAGATCTTTAAAAATTTTACACATTCTTTTTGTAGATGACGTGGTCATTTTGACACAAGCTACTATGTAGGAGTGGTGGGAGATTGGCAAAATTATGAAATTATTTTGTTTAACTTCAGGCTTATAAATAAATGTGTTAAAATCTAGTTTTCATCATGATGGATTAACTGATCTGGATCTAAATGTTTTCAAAGTTGTTTTCCCATTTAAATTTTTAGTGCTAGATTTGGGATTCAAATATTTGGGTTTCTATATCAAAGCGGGAGCATAATGCTTGGAGGAATGGAGTTGGCTATTAAAAAAATTTGAAAAGCGAATTAATAACTAGTGTTATCGCTGGTTGTCATTGGGCGGTCATTTAACTCTTCTCAAAGCAATTTTAACTAGTCAGTCGGTATATTGGCTCTCCATGGTAGTTGTTCCCATTTTGATTCTGAATTTGTTGAGAAGAATGATGTACAACTTCCAGTGGAGAGCCCATCCCCCCAACGATTTTGGAACAGACTTACTTTCTAAGCAAGCTATGATTGAACTTCAAGGACTGATAACTTATTATAAATGGACAAATGGAGATGAAGGCCCTAGAAGACAGATACATATCCATTGAAGAATCTTCTTTATAGAAGTAGATATAGAAAGATGAATTTTGTTTTTTTAAGGCATATTCGCTTATATCCGTTTTATATTTCCAGTTTACATCAGAAATAATGGCTATTGTATTGGACCTCATTACGTACTATTACTTTTTGTAAGTTTTTGGACTATGCTGAAAGCCAGTTTTTACGTTTTGGAAGTAATTGAGGATTTAGAGAATCCTGTAAATGCACTGAAAGATGAAAAAGTTATATGTCTAATATAATTTGAGCAAATTTTTTCCCTGGAAAAAACAAGTGAGGTGAGTCATACAATTATGTTTGGGGACCTGCAAAATATATATGAAAAATCAAGCCTAATCTTTACAATCTAAGTGATTCTAGTTTGTAGAAAATAGATTGCAATCAATAAATACTTGTCAACCAAAAGTATGTATAAAGTAGACAGTATTAAGGCTATGGCTATAAACAAATATTTGCTTCAAATATACAATTTTCCATTTAATGTACCTCCATATGGTCAACAATGGTGTCATTCATATTTAGTGGCATCTATAATTCATATTTAGTGGCATCTATAACAGTATGCTTTTGATTCGAATATTTAAATTTTCTTTGTCAAAAGGGTGCAACCATGGTATATGATTTTGTTACAATTTTGATTTTTTTTTTTCAAAATTTTCAAATTTTTTAATTAATTCTAAATCAATAATCAAAATTATGATTTAATGAAAATTGTATATATAATATATTGTTCATCTCAACCAAAAAAAGACGAGTTGGATGAATGGATTACTTCCTATAATATTAATTGTTTAGTGTTACTCCCCATATGATGAAATTTTGAACAAATTACAAAGATGTGTTTCATACCTTACAACTTGAGGTAATGCAATGTGAAACAAAGACAATAAACAAACCAAAGAATTGAGAATAGTATTATTGTTAGGGTTTTGGGCATGTGTGGAAGATTCAAGAGGAGGGATAAGTATAAGAGCTATCAATATCCCTATTAAATGAGATTGGGGGTCATAGAGAATAGGGTCACGGTAATCGCCATTCATTAAATCAAATGCATAGTGCTCATGGTTAGGTTTTATTTTATTTTTTAATTATTATCTTTTTTCTTGAAAATTAGAACCACAAACTCTATTATGTCTAATTTTTTCTTTGAGTATGATAAAATCCATCAAGTAAGTAATATGGACGACCACCTTGCATAAGCTAATGCAGTCACCTTGACTATGTTAATGCAAGTGGCAGAATCACATGATTTCAGCTTGTTTCACTAATTATGACTATTTACGAAGATTGAAAGCATCACAACAATTTATAAAAGGTATCTCTCATCGATTTGTTCATATGAAATGACTTATAAGACACTTGCTTGCCACCCAATTAATTTCATATTCCCACATTCTCATGCATTGAAATTGGTGTATACTTGCAAAGGGCACATATTGATGGTCACAGGTTTGCATAGATGTAAAAAATTTCAATATCTTTGCTAGTTGCGAGTCCAAGTTATAGTCTACTTTAAAGAAACCATTTTTCAAAATACTATTGGATCATTCTTTTGAAAATAAAATCTAATCAATCCTAAAATTATGTAAATTCATAAATATTGGAAAAAAAAATCAATTTAAGCATTTTTTTTTATCTAGTGTTTAGCATATATATGAAGCATATAAATCCAATTGATATCCTTTTACAAAGTATCAGTGTGGTTTTCATCTCATTTTGAAAGTGGTTGTAGAATTTACCAAGTATATAGTCCCTATTATCCCCCCTCTCCCCTCCCCTCCCCCTTAACTTTTAGGGATAACTAAAGGAGAATTTTTTCTCTATGATCCACATTCCAGACAACGGATATGATGGTGTCATTCTAGAATCTCCATAGATTCCTTCATTATATGATCATCTTAGCTCATTCTATGACATGTTGCATTACACATCCAGGTATGTTGTTCTGGCACTTCATATCGAGTGATAATGTCAATACTTGGGGCATGAAAATGGTGATCGTGGGTTGAATTGGATAATGAATCATGATGCTTTGAATTTATAAATTTTTCCTTGTCTCACCTTGGTGGTCATCATCATACTATAGTCAATTATTTTCACTCTTGGGAAAATTTGTACTAACAGGGGACCTTAATGGGGGTAACGTGTTCATATCCCTTACCATCAATAACATATTCCATCTATTCCCTATCTATTTTCCTTTCTTTTGGGTTGGTTATTACATATATCCAAAAACGTTCCATGATTCATAATCCCATGAGAAGANAGGGGACCTTAATGGGGGTAACGTGTTCATATCCCTTACCATCAATAACATATTCCATCTATTCCCTATCTATTTTCCTTTCTTTTGGGTTGGTTATTACATATATCCAAAAACGTTCCATGATTCATAATCCCATGAGAAGAAGGGGCTTGAATGCCCGAGGTTGATGCAACTTTATAAAAAAAATGACATATAAATAGAAACATCTTAATTCAAAATGCAAGGAAAAGAAACAAACAAGAAAAACAAAGTCTAAATAACCAAGAAAGAAAATGAAGCATGAGCTCTACCCCCTCGCTAAGAGGCCATCAACGCAAGTCTTATGCAATGAATGCATATTTTACAAAAGGACTTAGAAAATCAAAGTCAAAAGCCAAAAAAGGTTAAATATATAAAGAAAAAGGAAAACAAGTGTTTGGAAAGACACACTGTCGAGGAAAGGGTACCTCATTTCCTAAGCACTCCCTCTACAAAGGCACTCATGAGGATGACTATTATACATGGCCTTACAAGTCAATGACATCCACCCCATGAGGTAAACCATAATCCATACCACATACCATTGCACATACTCCTTGATGTGTTCCTCGAGACATACTTCTTAGCCTAGGTATCGACACACCTAATAGGGGGTAATAATGATCCTCCCATACCTAGACTTGGAAAATTGTATAACTTTGTAAGCTAGCACGAAGTTTGAAGAGGATACTTTATGAGATATATCTAATGGATTTTGTACTAGCATGACTCACTTTATATGTTGTGTTTGGATTGTGCACCTTACTCTGGCCCTTATGATGCATTGGACCACATGAGCCCCTCCTCAAACAATGGATTACGCATATCCACATGCTTGATTGACACTTGGATCCTTTGGAGGATATTGAGGGTCTACTAGCACACTTTTATGGAGGTTGTCCCCACCACTTGAGAGAGGTTGTTTTTCACTCCTAGGAGGAAGTTGAACCTTTTGATGACATGGCTCACTTGATGAGAAACTCTAGCACACATGGGATATTGTTATATAGGCATTTTCCACCTGATCACCTGATGGGCATCATCTCGAGGTTAGCAGTCTGAAACATTGAATTATACCACTTTTCCCTTGAGATTGTAGTACCTTTTCTCCTGGTCGTTGGTTGTCCCTTTATATCCCATGACCAATATTGTTGGTCACTCCATGGCCACTTTCAAAGAGTGACCAGTCGCTCCCTGCAAGAATGCAGGGAGCGAGCGGGTCTGTTACTCCCTATTTAGGATTAGTTTCCAAGAGATGAGATTAAACATTGAATTTTTTGTGGTTTGACCTTGAGAAGCTTGTTATCTTGGGCATCTAGCTCCTATCTAGATTATCCTTTGATCTTATCTCTATTATCCTATATATTGAGGGTCTCTCATGGGAAAAGGGGGGAGAAAGAAAGAATAAAACTTATACTGGAGGTTTGATTACAAAACTTGGGAAAGGACTGCATCAACTTCCTTGATTTTAAGTTGTAAACCATTTGTTCCATTTGTTGGACACACCTACCACACTTGGAGGAGGGGGGTGGAGGTGAATGAGTGTGGGGCTCTTTTCCCCAAAACTTCCCTCTTACACAAAACTCATTAGTTAGCATTCAACATTTTACTCATTATGCATTGCTGTCATTTATGACTAGTTATATGAGAACACATATCAACAACACATATGAACAATATATCATCAACAATTCATCACCACAAGGAACACAAAGAACACAAGATGTATGTAAATTTTTATTTTTATTATGGAATACAATCCTTGGGGTTTTTCAGCAACAGCTGAATAGAGTACAACTCTACAAGAGCACCAACTCTATAATGCAAGACTCAACTTACACACTCAACACTAACTAATATGAGGCAACAATCCTCAACATATATCAATCTGCAATAGGTACATGACCTGTCGGTAGTGAAGCATGGATATGTACTCACCCTACCAGTAATACAAACCACGTGTATATGCACCCAAGCAATACTACAACATGCGTATACGCTCCCAAACAATACTACAACCTGCGTATACCTATTGAGCTATTAGGGTTTATCCTTCAAGATCAACTCAAATCCTCTGCAACAAATTTATCATTCTCTTATGTTTCTCACTATCCAATAGCTTACTCATGCTCCACAACCAATCAATATGAATGCTACTCAATAATGCATAAGCAATCAACATACTATAGCCATCATATCAGTACTAAATCATAAGAGTGTTTATCACTCCATCAACCAACATAAACCACATCATAGCAACCATACCAAGAATGCCCTAGGAATTCACAACACAAATAACAATACTATCCATCAAGACAATAATGTAGCCATACCAGTGTGTCAGTGATAGATCTGAGCCCATAGAATGCAGATATGGAACCTGCTTCAGTCTTCAACAACTTGTCATTAGCTCAACCAAAAAATCTCCATGATTTTATCCACTGTAAGCTCCTTGTACACTGACAGCCCGCATACTGTATGCACCCTGTACACAAACAACTTGCGTATACACACCCTATACACAGATAGCTCGCGTACGCACCAGAAAATAAGGTTTTTCTCTAATTCAGAGAATTTTTCCGTCATGATCTTAGACTTGCCAAAAATTCAATGCATCCATGAGATCCTCCTCACACTCTCTTACTCAAAATATATATTCAATCATGCTCAAGATATCCACACCAAAATTCTTTCACAAGAAGCTCTCATAAGAAGCTCTCCATCAATACTCCAAAATATATTCTCACAAGAAACTCTCCATTGATCCACAAAAATGATATTTTGCAAGAAACCATTGCTATCTTATTTATACTTTCATCCTTTAGGTCACTTAACCCATTTCTAGGTCATTTAACCCATTTCTAGGTTACTTAACCTATTTTCCTTATTTTAGGGTTAACCGCTTTCCATAAATAGAAAGTTCTCCAATACTTTATCATTTAAATATTCCTTCTTGATTTTGTCACTTCTCTTTATTATTCAAATAATCCATCTTGACTTTGTCACTTTACGTTATCATTTAAATAATAATTTCTTCTTTTAGGGAACTTTGACTTCTTTGACCTTTTGGGACTTCAAGCCAACATGTGAGGGTCCTCCAACTTCATAAGGCCATAACTCTCAAACC
>SNQJ01S0188599.1:0-18323 GCA_010110895.2 Picea sitchensis
AATATATTTCCAGACTTAAGAACATTAAGCAGGAAATACTAAATGTTGGTTTTCAAGCAGTAGATGATAGTTTCATGACCACAATTTTAATTGTTGGATTGCCTTCTTCCTATACACATTTTTTGGAAACTTTACAAGTAACTAGAAAGTTAGACAAGCTTACATTTGATGAGCTAAGTGAAATGTTATCTCAACACAACAAAACTTTTGGAAATAAAAAGAAATTTGGGGAAGATGTTTTTTTCACAGAAGCCAGCACAAGTAAATCTTCAGCTGGAATTTCTAGAAGCGGAGGAAGAGGACATTTTGTACAAGGTCGTGGTCGAAGCCAAAGTAGAGAAAACAATTTTTCAGACAAGAGAAATTTTCAAGGCAGAGGAAATAGTCAAGGTAGAGGGCATTTTCAAGGAAGAGGAAATAGTCAAGGCAGAGGCTATTTTCAAGGCGACAGTCAAGGCAGAGAAAAAACTCCAAACAGAGGTAGAGGACAGAAATCAGGAAGAGGAAGATATTTAAGTCAAATTGTTTGTAGAAGATGTAACAAAGTTGGTCATTATGCAGAAGATTGTCAAATTTCCATTGATAAAATTTCCAAGTTTCATCAAAACACAGCACAGTTTTCAAATGATCGAGATGATGATGGTTCAGAATATGTCTTTACCTCATCTTTAGCATTACAGATTTCAACTGATTTTCAAAGTGATTATGAAGATTCTTGGATTCTAGATTTAGGAGCATCTCAACACATGACTTTCAGACATGACTTCTTTTGGAATTTTCAAGAATGCCATCTTAATTCTTTCTTTCTTGTAGATAATACCAAACATACTCCTTATGGAAAAGGTGTAGTTAAAGTTTGTTTACCTGATATTGGAGAAAGAATGATTTCGAATGTATGGTATGTACCAACCTTTAAAAATAATTTGTTGTCTTTAGTCACGATTTGACAAGAAATACGTCGGGTGATTATGGAAGATGGATTAGTTAAGATTAATTCAGTCAAACATAATATGAAAACAATGATGACAGGTTATGAATATGGAAAAATTTTAAGGATGAAAGGGACAGTTATTCCAAGGCATTCTGACTTTGCAGGAACAGTAAGTAAATGTATTTCACCTATGAGATTGTGGCATGTGAGATATGGACATATCAACTTTGAAAGTCTCTCTCAATTGAAAAAACAAGGGATGGTTAAGGGACTTCCAACTTTCAAAAAGGAAAACAAAAAATGTGAAGCTTGCATTTATGTAAAACAAAGTCGAGAGAGTTTTCCAACAAGTTCATGGCGTGCAAATAGGTGGTTGCAACTAGTTCACAGTGATGTTTGTGGACCACTAGAAACTTCTTTAGGTGGTTGCAAATATTGTTTACTCTTTATTGATTATTTCAATAGAATAACTTGGGTTTAATTCTTGAAGCAAAATTCAGAAGTATTTGACAAGTTTAAGATATTTCGTCAACTTGTTGAAAATGAAGTTAAAGAAAATATAGGCACTCTCGGGACAAATAATGGAGGGGAATTCACTTCTAATGAATTAAAAACTTATTGTACAGACAATGGGATAAGAAGACATCTTACAAATGTCTACACTCCTCAACAAAATGGAGTCATAGAAAGAATGAATCACGCCTTGTTAGGAATGGAAAGATCCATGTTAACCTTTAAAAAGTTAAGTTCTACATATTGGGCAGAAGCAATCCATACAGCTATCTACTTAAGGAATAGATCTCCAACTTATTCTTTGGATGAAATCACACCTTATGAAGCATGGTTTGGTTTAAAACTTTGAGTTAAACATCTCAGGGTTTTTGGATCAGTATGTTATGCCTTAGTTCCAAAAGAAAAAAAAACTAAGCTTGAATTAAAAAGCCTGAAATGCACAATGATTGGGTATTCTGATGAGAAGAAAAGGTACCGAATTTTGTCCAATGGAAAATTTATTGTGAGCATGGATGTAGTTTTTGATGAAAATTAAATTAAGAGTGTTGAAGAAATAGAAAGTCTTCTTCAAAACTTAGAAACTAAAGGCAATCAAAGAAAAGGAAAAATGAAAAGTCAACCAAATTCACATAATTGGTATGAACTTGATTTTCCTTCATCTGAAGATGATACCTCTAATACATTTACTTCAACAACATCATATAGGTCTTACAGCAGTTCACCAGACTCTCCTAGTAGTTGCAGTTCATCTGACAATGATTCTCCACCTCCAGAATCTTTAACTGATCGACGAACATCAGTTTACATTAATCCAATTTAAAATAATGGAAATTCAAATCACCAAACAAGTGAACATCAACTACCAAAATGGGCAGTTCAACTTTTGAAAGATGTAAGGCCTGATGAGCAGAATAAAACAGGAACAAGGGGATCACACAATAGTGAAGGAAAATTTTCCTTGGTAGCAAATGTTTTTACTGAACCTTCCACATACAAAGAAGCAGTAAAACGTAAAGAATGGAAACAGGCTATGATTGAAGAGTATCAAGAAGTACTTGATAAAAACACTTGGAAACTTGTTGATTGTCCTACAAGTGTTCAACCTATAGGATGAAAATTGGTTTATAGAATTAAATACAACCAACATGGAGAAATCGACAAGTATAAATCCATACTTGTGGCTAAAGGTTTTGCGCAACAGGAAGGCATTGATTATGAGGAAACTTTTTCTCCTACAGCTAAATGGAATATCATCTGATTAACACTTGCATTGGCCACTCAAAAAGTTTGGAAAGTTCATCAAATGGATGTCAAAAGTTCTTTTCTCAACGGAGACTTACAGGAAGATGCATATATGCAACAACCACTAGGTTTTTAAATTGAAGGGAAGGAACATAAAGTCCACAAATTAATTAAATCTTTATATGGGTTAAAGCAAGCTCCCTGAGCTTGGTATACAAAAATGGATGAATACCTTAGGAAAGTTGGCTTTCAACGAAGTGAATCTGATGATACTTTGTATATCCATCAACGGGGTCCATATCTAGTGATTCTTGTTATGTATGTAGATGATTTGATCATTACAAGAAACAATGATGATCATATTGCATAGGTGAAAAAGGAGTTACATGCAGGTTTTAAGATGACTGATTTGGGACTGCTCCACTACTATCTTGGAATTGAAGTATTCCAACGTCCACATCATATTTTCATTTCTCATAGTAAGTATGTAGCATAAATTCTTCAGCGATTTGGAATGCAGGATTGCAAACCATATCTTACCCCTATGGAACAACACTTGAAACTTTCAAAATTTGAAGGGGGGGGATGGTAGACAGCACTACTTATAGACAGTTAATTGGCAGCTTGATTTATTTGACGAACACTCGACCAGATCTATCCTATGCAGTCAGTATTATTTCACGCTTTATGCAGAAACCACAGGATAGTCACTGGAATGTAGCCAAAAGAGTTCTATATATACAAGGAACAAAATATTTTGGTCTTCTTTACAAAAAGACTAAAAATTTTGTACTTGGTGGTTTTTTAGATGTCGACTTTGTCATAAGTATTGATGATAGAGCATCAACATTAGGTTATTTAATGAACATGGGTTCAATAGCAGTGTCTTGGAGTTGTAATAAACAAGCCATAGTGGCCACTTCTATAGCAGAAGAAGAATACATCTCAGCATGGGAAGCAACATGTGAAATTGTTTGGTTACGCAAAGTTTTGCAGGACTTGGGAATTTCTCAAACAGAAGCTACATCATTGTTCATCGACAGCTAGTCAGCCATTAAGCTTGCCAAGAATCCATTTTGTCATTCAAATACAAAGCATGTGGACACCAAGTATCATCATATCAGATCACTCATTGCAAAGGATGTCATCAAGCCAATTTATTGTCCTTCAGAAGAGCATATATCTGACATTTTCACGAAACCTCTTGGCAGAATAAAATTTACTAAGTTCAGGGATGAACTTGGTATCTGTTGTAATTTATCTTTGGATCATAGGGGGGAATGTTAGATGATCTAAAATACATAGGGGGAATGTTAGATGATCTAAAATACAAATATCATAATTTAAAATACTTTGATAAAATAATTATTAATATAGAATAATAATAAATTAATAATCTAGAATATTTGATTAATAAATGGAGACATTCAGAAATAGAGTATTGTTGTGAAAGATATGACTCTATAAAGGGGAGTATAGTTAGAAGATTGTTAAGATAGCATTTATTGTAAATGGACACTTGTTTATTTAATAAGTGATCCATAACTAGATTTAGTTAGGACATTTAGCTTATATATAGCTCATTGCAAGAGTGTTGAGGTGTTCGGGTGTAAACTCCTGTAAATTCTCATATGTAATTTATTTTCCTATTCAATAAAAGTGTGTGTCTGAGGACACTTTTTCCATTAGAAGAGATTATTATCATTTTTGTTTTGATATTGCAATTAAACATGGTATTAATTGGTTTAAATGATCTTGATAAGGGATAATATTGGGGCTCTTTTTAAATAAAAGAACTATACTTGAGTTATAATGTTGTATTATTGTGACAAAGGAGGAGTGCACTAAACCCTTGTTTCTATAGTTATGTGCCTCGTTGAATGTTATAAGTTGATGCACATGGAGTAATGTTTTTACTACATTGTTATTTTAAAGAGTTTAACATTACCAATGGGGTGCACTATGAAAATGTGATATGGAAATGGATATGTGGTTGATCAATTTATTAGTGCTACAGTGAATTGGTTGGCTCGTACTTGGAATTGATTGAGGTTGGAAGGGAGAAGTGACATGCATTTACTGCACTTCACTCAAACACCCCTCAAGCTTGTCACCCTAGTCATTCTTGCATTTTGGTTTTGGCTTTGGTGGTTATTGTTGTTCCGCATCGTTCAGTCATGAAGGAGGCATACAGTCTAGCTTTCTTCCTCGAGTAGGATTTTCCAGGTATGGATTCCTTACTCTTCCATCCATGATGGTTACTCTGTCCTTTGAATCAATTTTTGGCTCAGGATTGCTTGTGGTCTGTGTTTTTCTTAAGTTGTTATGAGATATTTGAATTGTGTATTGGTGTTGTGTCTGTGGTTTCTTATGGTGATCAGTCTGGATTGTTGGCACTTTTAAAAATAAATGGTTATGCTCTCCTTGTTGTGTGTTATCTTTCCATGGTTTTATTGGATGAAATGGCAGTGAAGTTGCTCGGCCACATTTTGGATTTTTGAGTTCGACACCTCTATCGAGTTTGAGTATCATGGCTTGCAAAGCTCTGGGATTTTTGCATATCATATTTATGGATTGTTACAACAACTATTTTTGTTTAAGTTGATGGGCCAAGGAGGCCAGCTAGGGGAAGACCCACCTAGGGCGCACAAGTCAATCACCTAGGCGCAACTTTTCTTCACCTTTTGATGATGAATTAAATATATGTAAAATAAATTGTTCCCTTGGTATATAAGGTGAACTAGGACTAAAATAAAGCATTCTTACCTTTTCTTCTAAAGTTGTGTGTCTTGGTTGTTTTCTTTTCTGAGTTTTCATTTTACATTCACAGCAATTTCATTTTTAGGGTTTCTAAAGAATAACCAGTGCACCTTCCTTCATGGCTTCCTCCTGGTGACTCCGTTTTCCATGCTTCCACCTCTGAGAGCAAGCTTATCTCATTATCTATCCACTCTCTCAGGGAGAAAATCATTTCCTTCAATTTTTCTGAGGTAGAAGGAAGGGTGCACCAACTGGGGTTTGCGCCCTTGCTAGTTTCTTCTTTGTGGGAATGAAGTGAGTGTGCCCTCTTCCATGGTTGCACTAGGATTCTCCCACTAATCCCCGGAGGTCACTCTAAGATCACCAAAACCTCTTGGCCACTCTCGGATCACCCTGGTCTGGATCCCCATTTGCTTGGTCACCCAAACTAATGGTGTGCCCCTGTTCAGATTTGCACCCCTGAGGAGAATTTTTGGTTAGAAGTCGAGCTATGGCTTGCATGGTCACCTTCTCTTGTATATCGCCTTCTTGGGCAGATCAGTTGGTATCAAAGCCTCAATATCCATGGAAAATCTTTCGATCTTGAAGATTGAGCCAAATTGTTTTAGGGGGTTTTCATGAAATAATCCAGAGTTTGCCCATTCCAGGGTTTCCATTTTATGCAAGAATATCCATAGATATCATAATCCCCAAGGGTGCCCACATCTCCATTTCCACAGAGAGGAGGTCCATAGATCTAAAACAATACAGATCTCTCCCTCTAGACCAGTTCAAGCTCCGTTGCCTCAGGGTTTTGAGTCCTTTGTTCTCAAAACAGAGTCCTTTGTTCAGCATTGCAACCTAGGGGCACCTTTTCTCTTCAGCCATCCTCACAATGCCTCCACGCAAAGATCCTTTGGCAGTCGAATCAGATTCCAACGCATCAAATCCCATCCAAAATCTTGCCTTCGTCCTCAATGAGCTGCTCATAATGCAACAACAAAACAATCCAGATCCATTCCAGTTGGACACTCAAATCCAACTACCCAAGTTTTTTGGCCAACGAATGGTGAAATGGTGGATTCTTGGATCTGTATCCTATCCACCTATTTCAATACATGTCCAGGCCTTACCAAGGAAAGAAAACTCCAGATTGTCGCCTTACAATTAGAAGGACTGGCACAAACTTGGTGGGATATAGAGCAAGAGAAGACCACATTTGTGATAGAGATTGGGGATGCTCAAGAATCCTCTACTTCACAACCCATCAAAACCTGGGCTCAAATTTCCGAAGCTTTGAGAAATCATTTCTACCCACCTGGGTATGTGCAATCCTTATGGATCAAATGGCACCAACTTTGAAAACTACCTTCATAAGGAGTGCAAGGCTACATAGACTTCTTCTGTAAGATGTGCCTCTTACTTCATGTTCCATATCCGAAAGAGGTACTCATATTAAAAATTTTGGTTGGTTTATTAATTCAATTTCGTCGAGAAGTAGAGTTGTTTGAAAATCCAACTTTAGATAAAACATTTCAGAGATATTTGGCTATAGAAAGGAAAGTCGCTCCTAGAGGTTGTATTCCTCAGTCCTTCCCTTACACCAACCCCCCCTGCCTCTCAACCATCTAGCTCCTATCCCTCAGCCTGCTTTCCACCTCCTCGGACTCAAACCCCCACACCCAATACAACTACCAGGACACCTTGGTGCTCATTCCACAAAACTACTTCAAACAATTCATCATATTGTCGAATCCTCCAAAATCTAAAAACCAACAAAACTCTACTCATTGAGCTCATTGCACCTTCCCAAGTAGAAGATACCGAAGAAGTTCCTTTAGACAATCCCATAGAAGTAGATCCCTCATTGATTCTAATGACCGAGGAATATTCGAATGCTTCCACCCAACCCCTCTTCACCCATAACTGCCAAATTAGAAACGCCTTAGCTTTACTGATTATGGACAATGGAAGCCAGAAAAATTTGGTGTTTCAAGCCCTTGTCAACTGCCTTACTCTTGTCACCACTCCACATCCGCAACCCTATCAACTTGGATGGGTCCAAAAGGATGGCCCTTGCCTCCTAGTTTCCAAGTGTTGTCTAGTCACTTTCGTCATAGGCCAATTCAAATATATTGTCCTCTGTGATGCCTCCCCCCTTGGATTGTGCGGATTTGTTGCTCGGTATCCCATACCAAACCCAAAGAAATGCTATCTATCTAGCCAAATCCCTCCAGTACAAAATTACCAAATAAGTCCACACTTATATCTTACCTACATCAAAACCCAAACCCCCTTCTAGCAAAGAACAAATCCTGCATGTACACTTAAACCAATGTGTCTCTCTCTGTTTGGTGCACCCAATAACACTAAACAATACAATGCGCCATGTTCCTGAAACTGTGACTCCCCTCCTCCACGAGTTTGCAGAGGTATTTCAACCTCTGGAGGGACTTCCCCCCTCCTGCCACATTGACCATTCCATTCATCTCATCCCCGGATTTTCCTTACCTGACGCCCCTACTTACTAGTTGGCCCCAACAGAAATAGAGGAAATGGAAAGACAACAGACCAACCTCATCAACTCTAGCCACATCCAACCTTCATCTTCTCCCTGTGCTTCTGCCACCTTTGTCATCCCTAAATGAGAGACCTCAAAAATGTGCCTTGTCACTGATTACCGAGCCTTGAACAAAGCCACAATAAAAAACCGTTACCCCCTTCCCTAGATTGAGGAACTACTTGACACCCTCCAAGGATCTAAGTGGTTTACTAAATTGTATTTGACAGCCGGCTACCATCAAGTTCGAATGAACCCAAATGATGTTTGGAAAACAGCGTTCAAGACCAAATTTGGTCTTTTTGAGTGGAAAGTCATGCCTTTCGGTCTCACCAACGCCCCAGCCACTTTCATGAGGCTCGTCAATGAAATATTTAGAGCACATTTGGGTCGAATTGTGGTCATATAATTAGATGACATTCTCGTCTTCAGTCAGACATGGGACACTCACATGCAACATGTCTGACAAGTTCTCCAAATTCTCCAAGAACACAAGTTGCAAGTCAAAGAGAAGAAATCATATTTTGGTCAGAATCCAGTCCCTTATATCATCTTTGTGGTCAGCTCAGAGGGTATTCAACCAGATCCATCTCGCATCCAAGCATTGAAACAATGGCCTCTACCTTCTTCAGCTAAGGAGTTGAAAATATTTTTGGGTGGCATCAATTTCTATCGTAAGTTCATTCCCTCTTTTTCAAATCTTGCTCGACCTTTGCATCAACTCTCAAATACTTCTTCTACATTCATCTAGACCAAAGAAGAAACTACTCACTTTGCTCAGCTCAAAGATTCCCTCTGCTCATCCCCTATTTTACATCTGCCATACCTCTCCCAACCCTTTGAGATTGAGTCTGATGCCTCACAATATGAGATTGGTGTCGTACTTAAACATGGAGGACACCCCATTGCTTACCACTCTAAAACCCTGTCTGACGCAAATAAAAAATATAGTAACCTATGACAAGGAATTTTATAGTCTAATGCAAGCAATCAAACAATGGAGGCATTATTTGTTGGGTAAAGAAACCATTCTGCATACCGACCACCACCCTTTGATTTTCATCAACTCTCAATTGAAGATTCAGGAACAAAGGCACCTTAAATGGGCCTCCTACATTCAAAAATTTCACTTAGTCATCAAATACAATAAAGGCACTACTAATAAAATGGTTGATTTGCTAAGTCGACCTCCCACTCCAGTTATTTCCATTCTAGAATTACACGGTGCTACTTATGACACATGGAAAGATCAATATGCTACTGACACCGACTTTCGAGAGATTTGGGAAGCTTTGCAAAGCCCCATAGTAATCAATCAGACCCCCTTCCTAGACTACACTATTTGGGATGGGTAGCTATATAAGTTGACTTTTCTACATGTTCCACACTCAGAAAATCACCTCTTGTTCATCAAGGAAGCACATGCTTCAGCCTATGGGGGCCACTTCGGGACCACAAACACCACCCAACATCTGCAACACCATTTTCATTGGCCTTCCATGCAGCTTCAATTTGAAAAAATTATCAGAGTTTGTGCCTTATGCTCACAATCCAAGCCATCCAACTGGAAGCATGGATTGTATCAACCACTTCCGCTTCCTTCTCGGCCTTGGGAGTCAATCTCAATGGACTTCCTAAGTGGACTTCCAACAACCCAAAAGAAACATGATGCAATCTAGGTAGTGGTATGTTGCTTCAGCAAAATGGCACTTTTTATCCCATGCACAAAGACTACTACATCAGTGCAAACAACAGAACTCTATTTTTGTCATGTCTAGCCCCATTTTGGCCTCCTAAGAAGTATCATCTCAGACAGAGATTCTCTCTTCCTCAATACATTTTGGAAGACCATATGGGTGCTATTGGGGTTCCATCTCAAGTTTTCTACTACATTCCATCCTCAAACGGATGGCCAAACAAAGGTTGTCAATAGAGTCTTGGTGTATGCTCTCCGAACTCACTTTGGGCACAGCAAACAATGGGACAATTACTTACACATTCTCCATCATAGCTACAACAAGGCAACACATTCTTCTACAGGATTTTCACCTTTTGAAGTCTGCTTGGGCTTCCAACTAGTATCTCCAACCAAGCTTCCACTCACTTGGGCTCCTCAAGGTACCTTCCATCAACAGCAAGAACAACTGTCAACTCAACGATTTCTCCAACAAATTGCACAACACCACAGTGCAGTCACATCAGCACTCAAAGCAACCCAAGAACATGCCAAGCAGTGCCATGACAAACAAAGAACCTCCATGGCCTTTCAACCAGGGGATCAAGTCTGGTTACACTTGGATAAGAAGCACTTCAAAGGCCACCATCACAAGCTTCTGTCAATCAGATATGGTCTATATACAATATTCAACAAGATTGGAGAAAATGCATATAGGTTAGATCTGCCACCATAACTGGGAATCCACAATGTCATTAATGTAAATCACTTAAAGTTGTTTGAGCCTTCCCTCTTGGAAGAACCAGTCACCATGACTCATCCAGTGGACAACATTCCTAATTTCCAACTCCCATTGGCCAAAGACACTATACTGGACACTTGAAGTCGCTCTACAAGACACTAGACTTACACTTCATATCTGGTATCCCGCCAAGGCCAAACTCCAGCACAAGCAAAGTGGATCACAACTGATGTATTGCACAACAAGTTTCCGCATCTTCTCATGGAAGCTGGGATGCTTCCATATCTAAACAGGGAGGAATTGGTCCAAGGCGTCCACCTAGGGGAATGCCCACCTAGGGTGCACAAGTCAATCACCTAGGAGCAACACTTATTCACCTTTTGATGATGAATTAAATATATGTAAAATAAATGGTTCCCTTGGTATATAAGGTGAATTGAGACTAAAATAAAGCATTCTTACCTTTTCTTTTGAAGCTATGTGTCTTGGTTGTTTTCTTTTCTAAGTTTGCATTTTACATTCACAACAATTTCATTTTTAGGGTTTCTAAAGAATAACCAGTGCACCTTCCTTCATGGTTTCCTCCTGGTGACTTCATTTTCCGTGCTTCCACCTCTGAGAGAAAGCTTATCTAATTAGCTAGCCACTCTCTCAGGGAGAAAATCATTTCCTTCAATTTTTCTGAGACAGAAGGGAGGGCGCACCAACTCGGGTTTGCGCCTTTGTTGGTTTCTTCTTTGTGGGAATGAAGTGAGTGCGCCCTCTTCCATGGCTGCACTGGGCTTCTCCTGCTAATCCCTGGAGGTCACTCTGATATCGCCAAAACCTTTTTTCCACTCTCGGATCACCACAGTCTGGATCCCCATTTGCTTGGTCACCCAAACTAATGGTGTGCCCCTGTTCAGATTTGCGCCCCTGAGGAGAGTTTTTGGTCATAAGCCGAGCTATGGCTTGCGTGGTCACCTTCTCCTATAGATCGCCTTCTTGGGAAGATCAGCTACCCACTCCATGTTCATCTCTATGGATATTTTTTTTGACCCTGTGGGTTGCAATATGAATTGTTGAAGGATTAAAGTGTTTTTTTGCCTTGTCTTGGAAAACCCCCAAGCTATTAGCTATCATTGTGTTTCCCTCACTGACACCTTTTCCTAGAAAGAATTGCACAGGATGGTTTTAACGTCATGGAGAAGTTAATGAAATCATTACACATGCTTTTGGTTGGGAATGGATTTGTGCTTGGATGCTCATATTATAGTGTTATTTAAGAGATTGGCTTCATTTCATTCCCTACAAGAAGTGGGCAACTGTTGTTTTGGTAAACCTCACAGTCGAGAGTATTGTTACATGTTATATGTCTGTGGTAAATTGTGAAAGGCATGATTTGTTTGCGATTTTCGAGGACTTAATTCTCTGATTGAACCACCTATTCTTGATCTCCACATGTTGTGTTTAAACCCTAAATATAATTTCGATATCATTTTACTCCAGTCAAGGGTAAATGGAATAATGTGTGTTCTTGGTAGATTGATCATGATTTGGTTATGTTCCTCGTTGGGCATTTCTAGAAGAAGTTTGTACCTAATTTCTTATTTGAATCTTGGGCTCGAAGTGTTGAATGTTATTCAGCTCAATTCTTATGTTGATTATATTTGAAAGACACATGTGTGTGAATTGATTGGGGCGTGATTAAGAGTTTTAACGCCCATTTTGGTTGTGTTGAACAATGTTTAAATAATGGACAAGTGGTGGTAAATATTGTGCATGTTCTTATTGGTTTTAAACAATAATAATTGGATATAAATGGTTGGAATCACTATGTGTATTTCTATTGGTTTTAAAAAAGATTTAGCATTGGAATTATAAATGGTTGTGTCTCAAAGGGTTATTGTGGTTTATCATATCGATTGCAATGTTGTTTGTTAGGACTATTAAATAAAGATTATATGGGTACAAAGGTTGTTGCAATTGAATATTTCTGGGTATATGGATTGCTATTTGGAAGCCACCAAGCAATTTGTAAAGGAAGTAGCAGTTTAAATTGTAATGTTGAAAAGTGAATACTATGGAACATTGGAGCCCTCGACAGCGATATGTTGATTGTTTGTTTTGATTTATTTTTATATGAACAGTATCCATATTATGTCCCTATCATTTTACCACTTTTCACTCATTACATTCCCCTCATAATCCCAATTTCATTTATGACATCCCTGTTCTGTGAGATAAATTAAAAGGTATGTGCAACAGCAACAAGAGAGATAACACAGTAATGGTTGGCAACTATATTTTTGTATTTTATTACACAGTTAAATTATTTAATTAATTGTTGAATAGTATTTGTGTATTAATCCCCTATCATTATACCACTTTTCTCTCATGACACTCCCTCCATATGTCCCATGAACCCTATCACCCCTTGTTCACTTGGTGATTGTTAAATGGTTTGTTATGGATGGATTTGCATGTATCTCGTGTCAATTTCTAAGCCAATTTGTTATTCATGCAATTAGAATGTCATGTATGGTTTATTAAGGGCTTAGTTACTGACGAATTGATGCTACAGGATGAGTTTCTTTAGTAGGGGCAGCGATGGCAGTAATAACAAGGGCAGGGGAAATTGGAACAGAGGGCCTAGAAGGCCTAGATTTTCCATTCATTTGGATGTTGATCCCCAAGAACTGAACCAGTTGCTCCAAGCTAGGTTCTTTAACTGGATTGGGCATGGAATAGTACACCCTCAGCCAGAAATACCCCCTTTCCAGCCTCAGAACATCCCTAGCATTCTTGTTCCTCCTCATGTGTCCTTGCAACCAGAAGTCCCTGCAAATGATGGATGGCAAGAGATCGTCAACTCGATTGTCTCTCACCATCGCGGCTGGCCCAAAATGTCATTACCTCTTCCAACACTTGTCAATCCTAATTTCCAAATCACTCATGCCGATTCACCTGTTAATCCTCACATGATAGTAAAGACTAAAAACTAGTGTTCCTCATGTGCAAGATAAAGGCAAAGCAGTTGCCTCCCCTTCTTCTCCATCAGATGATTCCTCAAAATATGTCTTCCCGCATGCAATTGAAAGATGATCGTTCCCATGTAATCAATGAAATACAGCCTCAAGGTTCTAATCAACCACAGGCTAATTCCGGGAAATCAAAAGGGGACAGCAGTGGAAAAAGAAAAATTGCCTCCCAGAGTGGAAAGTATGGATGTTAGATTGTGTTTTTTTTATAAATTGAGTTGATGAAGATAGTGTTACAGGTTTCAAAATTTTGGGAAAACAAGATCTATTTTATTATTTTGTGGATCATATGAATAATATGGATGATGTGGAATTTTATATATTTTTTAGATAATATATAAATTATTTCTTATGTTTAAATATCTAATTTGAAAGATATTTAAGGGAGCTACAAGGGTGGCATGTGTTAAAATGATTATCCATTTGTGTTATATTTTACAATTTGAAAAGAAGAAAAGATGGGAGTCACAAGGGGTCCCTCCTGCCTAGTTATTATTAATTAAAGACCCTTAACTATTATTGTTATTATGTATTTCTCCCAAACTAAATTAGTTAAGTCAAACTAACTTAACTAAAGAAAGTAGTTGAACTACTTCAACTTATTTGGAAAGAATAAAAGTTGAATGAGGAGAAGAAACAAAGGGAGAATAGAAGGAGAAAGCAAGACTAAGGTTTTTTATTTTGATTTCATAAAATAGTTTCATTTTTCATTCATTCTTGAGTTTATTCAAAGCCTAATTCTCTTTGTGACAGCAGGGTATTATTGTAGATAGCAAGGTTCAAGACTGAACCAAACTTTTCAGACACTTGTTTTAGAGGTGTTGATCCATCCTTGATAGTCTATGTATTCTTGTTTGTTTGTGAATTAGGTTTCATGGATGATAAAGAATATCTTCCAGAGTCAAATTGGCAGCAGTCTGTGGTAAGTTGGTCCAGATTATAAATTTCAGTTTTACTTGATTGTCAAAGTCTTTTTGTATGGTGTTCATTGGGGATCTCTAAATCAGAATTTGGTCCATGCCCTCACAGGGTTTTGTAAAGAGAAAAACACTTTTGATACCTCGGAATGAAATAAATCAGATTGTTATTTTGTCTTATATACGTGTATTGATGACTTGGTTACTTTTCGCTTTTTGATCTCCATGTTTACTTTATGTAATATGTATATATTTCAAAAAATTATACAAACTTTATTTTATATTGCAACATTCTTTTCATAAATAAATCATCCTTTATTCTAGTAATTAATACTTACGGATTGACAAAATATTTTTTAGGCTATATAACCAAGGGTGATATTCCCGACTATCTTGTCCTAGCCAATCAAGATTTGAAAATGGTCGAGTAAGGTAATTCATACATTTTCCTCAACAGAGTGTATAGCCCCTATTTATTAATGGAAAGTTTGGAAATGATGCAGGCAGTGCAGGATTTGATATACTTGTTGACATCTTGTCAAAGCTTCGGCGAATAAAAATGCTTTTGCAGTACTGCCATTGTTTTTTCAAATTGTCCTACCATCCAATTGTAATGAGATTCCCAAATCCACTTTGCATGCTCGCTTGAAGGAACGCATAGATGGCTCAGATGGCATAGCAGTCCATACTAGAGATGAAAGTCTAGAATTGGTTTTCCTACGCTCAATATCTGATAGGTAGCAGCAAAGTCAGAGTCATTGTTGTATAATTTTGGCAACCCAGATGTCTCATGCCCACGTGAGTTAAGAAATGTGGTTAGTGCCACAACCGAGGGTTGATTGAGGCAGTCTTCAACATGTTTGGTGTTGCCCTTCTTGTACTTGTTGTTCAAGTGGAATTGCTACAAGTACATGGACCACTTCTAATGGAAGTCATTATGTAACTTTCCTTGTGTTTGCATGAATTGAAAAGACATGTGATTAGTGTGGATGATTGTTTCCTTTCCCATAATGTAATGCTTCCACTGTCGACATGCCTGCACAATGGAGTACATCTCTTTGTCGTAGGTGGGGTATCTTCGAACAACATCAAACAATGTTTCACTGTGATAGGCCACTGAATTACCATGTTGGGTGAGGACTGCACTAATAGCATAATATAAAGTATTTGTCTCAATCTCAAATATTTTGTATAGGTCTAGAAAAATAAGGATTGGTGTTTAGTAGAGGAGGAATTTCAAATAATTGAAGGCTTTTTTATGTGACACAACACAAACAAACTTGGCCTTGGCTCCACCCTTGGTTACATGGCTTAGGACCCAAGCGATATGAGAGAAACCCAATACAAACCTATGGTAGAAGTTGGCGAGACCCAAGAAGTTGCGGAGCTTGATCCGTATCTTTAGGGTTGGCCAAACACAAATGACTTGGATATTGGTTGGATCCATATGCACACCCTACTCATCTACAATGCATACCAAATATTGAATTCTTTACATGTCGAAGGAAAACTTCTCCAAATTGGCACATATAACTTGCGTTGTCGGAGGGTACCCAAGACCTATTGGATGTGCTTCAAATGTTCCTCCCAGGTTTTTCTAAATATGAGTATGTCATCTATATATACAACTACAAAGGAGTTTGTGAATGGTCACAATATATCATCCATTATCCACATGAATGTGGTCGGGACATTAGTCAAGATGAGAGGCATGACCAGCCACTCGAAGAGACCTTATTTAGACTTGAAGGTTGTCTTCCATACATAAGGTTTTTGAATCAACACTTGGTGGTAGCCCAACTTCAGATCAATCTTACTAAAAAAAATTGTTCCCTTGTATGGATCTAGAAGATCATCAATACGGAGGATTAGGTATCGGTTCTTAACTATGATCTTGTTCAGAGCTCTGTAATCAATACAAAGTCACCATGTCTCGTCCTTCTTCTGTACCAGAACAATTGGGCTCCTACAAGGTGAGGATATTGGTCTAATGTGGCCCTTCAGAATTAGTTGTTGGATCTAGCATTTGATTTCTTCATTCTCTAGAATAAAGTGCCTATATATAGGGTTGTTAGGCAGAGGAGCATCAAATGTCAACTCAATTGAGTGTTTTACCTGACAGTGCAAAGGGACCTCCGTAGGTGAGGCAAATATGTCTTTGTGTTCTTCTACTATCTTGTCTACTTGCTTATGTTATGTAGATAGACCTCATGCAGAGGTTTTGGCGGTTATAGTGATATTTCATCCATCTTCTGACTGGACCATAAATAGGACAAACATCTTAGTCTGAGAGATCACCTTTCTGCACTGCTTCACGGAGAGACAAGAAACAACAGTAGTTGGGACTTCCTATGGTACCCTATAGATTTGAATTTCCAAAGTAATAATAACACTACGGGGCCTAGATTTGTAAATAGTGTGACGCTTCCACATATATGGTTTTCCTAAAAGAACATCACAAACTTCAAGTGGGGAAACATCACACAATACCTCATATTTGAAGGGCTTGATGTTGTAGTGTGAGCGGCATTGTTGGCTAATGTGGATGTCTTGTCCCTAGTTGAACCAACCAATGGTGTATGGTTGAGGGTGTGACATCGTTATTAGGTCCAGCCTCTTGATGACCTCTATTGAGATTAGGTTCTCATGGATACCACTTTCAACAATGAAAATGGAGTGGGGTCCTCTTCACCCACATCTGTGAGTCAAAGAGGCGCTCTTGTTCTTTAGGATACTCTAGTTCCTCTGGTTGGACCTTTGTGGTAGAGATGGTGACACTGAGTTCCACGTCAATTATTTGTTTTCCCTTATTTGATTCTGAATCAGATTATGAGTTGGCATCTAACTTTGGGGATTTCATATCAGCCACCAATGACTATTTTGAGTGGCATTCATCAGTGTTGTTCCAAGCACTTTTGTGGAACTCACACCACTTTCTAGTGTCCTTCTTCGACTTGTCATTGTTAATATTATGGTAGCTGCGAGAGGTATTTACCTCCATGTGTGAACCTGACGAGAATAGAAGACTCCGGAAAGCAAGAGAAAATCCTAATGAGTTGGATAATAACCCTAGAAGTCTTGTCGGCTCAAGAAGATAATTTATATTAGGTTATTAGCCTCCAAGAGAAGAAGTCAACCAGAAATAATATTAATATACTAAACAAACACATATCCAAGAGGAGAAGTCGGCCCCCGCAAATCTGGCAGAACCAGTATAAATACAGGGCGCCAATTCTCATTTGATAACATCTCAGAATTGAAGTTCCCATTTTGGTGTGCACTGTAGTTCCCAGCTTGGTGCGCACGTGTGGAGGAGAGTTGCAGGTGAAGCTGCAGCTGCAGCAAGTTCTCAATATTGGCTTAAATATATCTTGGCTAGGGTTTGGACTATCTGATCATCTTTTTGTGATGTGTTATCCTTGGGGAAATGTGTGCTACCCTTTGTTTGGATATCTAGCCTAGGGTTTGCTTCCGGAGGAATTCTCAGTCAAGGTTAAGGTGCTCGAAGGGTGGCTTCGGCCTATGGTTGGGTGACGAGGGTATCATCAATGGTAAAAAAAGAACACCATATTCTATATTCTAATAGTTCATGGGCCCACACCTCCTTCAGTCAGTCTAAATGCTAGAAGGAAACATAGCCACAAGGATATTGAGCTCATTGAGGAACTGTCGCTAGGGTTACTAGCAGAAGCAGCTCCCAAGACATTATCGCTAGGGTTACTAGCAGGAGCAGTTGCAGAAACCCTAAGCCTCTTGTTGAGGCACCTTAAGTGAATGTATTGACCTAATATTGAGACAAATCAGTGCACCCTAGCCTAGCACATCTCCTGGAACTCTCAGAAGGCCAAGACGTGAAGTTTGGATTTCTTGTCAAATCTAGGGTTTGACCAAGTCAAGCAAGCCATGACGAACTCTATGAAGTCTAAGAACAAGTTAGATGGAGCCTCTAACTTCAGAGCATGGAAGACAAGGATTGACCTCATC
>SNQJ01S0188600.1:0-12618 GCA_010110895.2 Picea sitchensis
CAACCATTAATTAATCAATAATTATTTAATTAGTTTTATTATACCTATCCTGTTTAATTAATACCATATTAAGACGATTAATCCCCTAATTAATTTTTACTTAATAATCCTTCACATTTGTTCAACTAGGGTTGTTACAAATTTGAAGTCATTTTTCGACCAAGTCAATGAGAGACACATCATGCAGTTGGAGAAAGAGTTGATCTCTCTCGATCCTTGTTCTTTTGATATACTGGAGGAATATTTGGCGTGTGTCAAAGAACTCCAGTTGAAATTGGGAGAGTGTGAAAAGAACTATCAAAAGAAGGATGGAAAACTCATTGAGCTAGCCTTGATGAACTTGAGAACACCACTCGACGTGTTTGTGTCGACTTTTTGCACCAACTGGCAAGAACGGAAGGAAGATGGTAAGGATTATACCTTTGAATATTTTTATGGCCTTTTGATTACTAGTCAACATAGATTGCTTGAGGAAGGAAATATTGATGGTAAACACCATGCCCACTTTCTCAAGGGAAAGAGAAAGATGGATCCTAGGGATAACGTACGATTTGATGCCTCTGCAAATAAACATGCATACCGATACCATAAACCTAAGGGATTGATAGATACACCCCATCACAATAAAAATAAGAATACATGTTAGTACTTTGGAAAGAATGGACATGTGGAGAAATTTCTCTATAATAAGTGAGATGATTTAGAGGATAATATTAAACGCCTTAAAGGAGACGTGTTCGTTGTATGTTGACCCATTTATAATTCACCTTCCAAGTTCGAAATTCTCAGGCCTTCATGTCTCACTACGTAGAAAGAATGGGTGGTCGACTTTGGGTGCATTCATCACATGGCTAAGGATGCGTCCTTGTTCACGTGGTTGGATGAATCTAAGGAGAGGAAAATCCACATTGCTGATGATTTTTCTTGGGATGTTGTTGGTCAAGGTGATGTTACCTGTCGACATGGGAAGATCTTCGATGTCTATCATGTGACAAAACTCAGTGCCAATATGTTTTCTATTTCTCAGTTAACAAAGATAGGTAATATTTTGGAATTTTGGCTAGATCGGTTCTATGATCTTGATTTGAAAAAAGACAATTCGATTGTCGCCGACGGGCTTCTTGACTTGACAGATAATTTGTACAAATTGCATGACATGACTTGAACTGACACCTAATTGAATGCACTTGTTCCTCAAACTAATGAGAGAAGTCGAATTTGGCATGAGCGGCTAAGACACCTAGATTTCTAAATTCTATAGGCACTAGAAACCTAGAACATGGTTGTTAGTTTGTTGAAGGTGTTTCCCTCTGAAGGAGTTTGTAAGGGCTATGTGCTTGGGAAGCATAATCATGCACCATTCGACTCTGGAAAAGCACGGTGAGCATACAACATATTGTATTTGGTTCACAATGATTTTTGTTGCATTAATATACCTTCAATGGTAGGTGCAAGGTATATTGTGACTTTCATTGACAATTTCTCTCACTTTACATGGGATTATTTTATGAAGAACAAGAACCTTGTCTTTGAAAAGTTCAAGGAGTTTAGGGCCTTTGCTGAAAACCAATGTAGTCGAACCATCAAGTGCCTAAGATTAGATAATGGTGGTGAGTGTATAAATCGACCCTTTGAAGAATACCTAGTTCAATATGGTATTAACTGGCAATGGTCGGTTCCTCACACACCTCAATAAAATGACATTGTGTAACACAATAATCGAATGCTAGTCGAAATGGCTAGATGTATTTTGGAGGATAAACCTCCTCGCTTCTATTTTGAAGTGGTGTATTATGAAAACTGTCCACTTAATCTCACTTCGACTCGAGTTGTTCCTTCAACGACTCCAATAGAATGATGGTGTGGAAATAATCCTTCAATTGACCACCTTTGTTTGTTTGGATGTGTTTCCTATGATCACATTTCTAATGATTGCATAAATAAGTTGGATGCAAAAATTCATTCTTGTACCTTGATGGGCTACTCTGAAGAGTCGAAATCCTATCGAATGTTTGACCCTGTAAAACGACAAATCATTATCAGACGAAATGCACAGTTTGATGAGAATTCTTCTAGCATTACGTTTTTTAATACCTACTCTAGATTTATGAAAGATGATCCCTTTGATGTTGTCTCTGACACTAGTCCTCTAGTTCCATATTTCAGTCCTTTGATAGGACAATCAAACTTTTTTCTTGTTTCAATTGGTTCGTCGATCTTTGAGTTGACTAGTCTGCCATCCTCTATTTCAACTGGTCCATTGATTGAATACCCTTAGACTTTTGATCGATTTGCTGTAGTGAACCATAGTTCACATGTCTCTTGTCTACCTAGATGGGTTTCCAAGAAAATTGAAGCTGCTAGAGCTGATGCTGGAGATTTTTCCTCCGGATGACAAACTCGAAGTCAAAATAAACATGCCAGTGTTTCCTTGATGACTCGTGTTCTTGAAACTTCTGATCTTGTTTCCTACTCAAATTATGAAAGATGACCTGAATGGAAGCATGCTATGTAGAAATAAATTTATTCTTTGTCGAAGAATCACACTTAGGACTTAGTTCCCCAACTGCAAGGAAAGAACATTGTGAAATTTCGGTGGGTCTACATGACCAAATTTACCTCTAAAGGTGTTTTTGAACAACATAAATCATGCCTAGTTGTGAAGGTATTTTCTCAACAATAAGGCATAGAATAGACTGAAACATTTTCCTTTCTTGCAAAGATGAACTTAGTTCGACTGATTCTTTCCCTTGTTGCTCACTTTGGATGGAAAACCTGTCAGACAGATGTGAATAGTGCATTTATTCATGGAGAACTATTTGAATAATTTTTCATGGAACAACCACCTGGTTTTGTGACATATTCTAACTTGTTTTTTCGACTCAAGGAGTTACTTTACGGTTTTAAGTAGGCTCCCCAAGCTTCATATGTTAATATGAACAATTTATTTCTTCGACTTGGTTTCAAACGTTGTGAATCTGATCACATATTGTATGTACTCCATACCAATGGAGACACCTTGATTGTTGTTGTACATGTAGATGACTTACTCGTTACAAAGAATAATATTGATTTCATCCTTAGATTGAAGAAAAAAATTGTTCACTCCTTTGACATGACAAATCTTAGTAATCTACATTATTTTTTGGGTCTTCAAGTATTTCCACTGTGTGATGGCCTTTTAATTTCTCACTATAAATATGTGATGGATCTATTGGCATGTTTTAATATGGATGATTGCAAGTTGTCTGCTACTCCTTTTCAATATGGAGTAAAAATATTACAAAATCTTATCAAACACCTACAGTCCATGCTACTCTTTATTGATAGTCTTATTTATCTTACTCATAGTCAACCTGGTATTTCCTTTGATGTTAGTGTGTTTTATCGATTTATATAGGACCCTAAAGAAAGACACTAGAAAACAATCAATGAATTGTCTATTATCTCTACGGTACCACTCATTTTGGTATCAAGTATTGTCGAAGTTCAAATTCACTGGTCAACTTCAACGACTCCAACCGGGATGGAAACAATGATGATAAAAATTCCACTTCTGGCTATATGTTTTTCTATAACACTGGACCATTGGTGTTTTCATGCAAGAAACATAAGGTAAGTCTCTTTGTATACAACAAAAGCATAATATCATGGAATCTTTCAAGCAAGTACATAAGAAGTATGGATCCACCAAATTTTGGGAGAACTTGGCCTTCCTATTCAGACCTTGACTACAATATATTTTGATAACCATAGTGCCATACAGGTTGTTGACAATCCTATTTCCCAAAGTAATATGAAGCATGCTGAGCTCCATTCTCACTATTTGAGATAGTTGGTTCATGAGAACGTCGTCTCTCTTGATTATTGCATAAAAAAATATTAGGTTGTTGATATCTTCACCAAACCTTTTGTTGAAGCCTGATTTGTCAAGCTTCACATGATGCTTTGGATTCAGGAAGCTACAATTATGGGGGGGTGTCATAATGACATAATTTCACCTACCAAATATATAGAAATGTGTGTTGATGTGGGGGTGTCATAATGACATAATTTCACCTACCAAATATATAGAAATGTGTGTTGATGGGGGGGTGTTCAAACATTAAGCATGGATGGTTCATCACACATCTCCTGGGTTCATTCAATTGGACGGTCGACCTACATTTGGATATAGTCGATCGAGCGATCGACCATAACACTACATCATTCGTTCGAGTAGTCAATGTGCCTGTTGATTGGACAATCGACCAATAGTCGAAGATAGTTGGGAGGTGGATTGACCAACCTAGTATTCGACTAGTTGGATAAATAGTCATTTGGGTCGAGCATCCTTGGTTAGCCGAATTGACATCATGGATTTGGAGGAGTCAACTCTAACAACCAATAGTTACATGTGGAAAAGATATTTCAGATTATACGGAAGTTGTTCAGATATTGAGCCTATAAATAATAGATCCCTTAGGTCATTATCTACATGGTGATCAAGCGATCAAGAAATAAATATCCAATATTCATTGTGATGTTCTGATCATAGTGCATTTTTCTTAAGTGTTGTAATGGTGTCTTTAGACACCACCTCTGTCTTTGAATTTTTTTTTTTACTCTTTGATTATTTGTAGTATTGTCTTTACCTATGTCTTTGAAATTTTTTGTCCCTATTTAATTATCTACAATACTGTATTTTTTGTTTCATGTAGTGTTCCACCCTATTCCCCACAGGGGATTCACCATGTTGATCAATATCTTATCACGTTCATTCATAAAGGTTTTTTTTTAATTGTGGAAAATAAGGTCAATATATTGTAGGAATTTGGGGTGAGATGTGGGGTATGAAGGGTTTTATAGGTATGTGGTAGGGGGGTATAAAAATGGGTATCTAGTTAAAATAGGAGTTTATTTTATTGGAAAGATGTATTGGAAGGGGGGTTCAACAAAAGGCTTTTGGGAGGTATTTATCAATATCTAATGAAATTAGGGGTATTCTTTAATATCGCGCAAACACAGATGCTATGTCATAGTTTCATTGAGTGACGACCCCATGCTATTCCCCAACAAGTACTTCATTTCCATAATAAATTTTGGAAAATTAAGATATGGATGAGGGATAACATGAGTGATTGTTACAAGACCAGAATGCCATATTAGACTATTACTTCTTCTAGAATTCCATTATGGACCCTAGTGTTTCCTTTTAATTGGAATCTTCAATGAAATATGGCTTGGTAAGCTAATTCATTTATCACTCTTGTCTAGGATGACCTAATTGGTCATTGAGTTAGTGATCTGGTTGACTAGTCAAAGGGTGTGGAAAAAAATTATATTTTTAAAATGTGATTCAACTTCCTTCACCCAGTCTCTTACACCTTCACCATAAGTATCGAAATATGATAACATGAAACCTAGTAAATATAATTATCTTCCCTCATTCAACCATAAAGAAACACATTCCAATCTATGGCACGACACATTTATAGTGGGAAAAATTCAAAGAACAAGAACAAAATCCACTCTTGAAAATATAATAACATGGTACTTATCTCAATTACAAAAAGTAGACAATCCTTGAATTCTATGATATAATTAAATTCAAAATAATATTATTACATTTTATACTTATTTTTTTTTTATAATCTTCTCTATTTATACATTTCAATTGCTTTCCCAAGTCGGCCTAGGCAAGAACTCACTCATGATTGTCTTAACAAGTGCTACTGGGGTAACAATGTCCCTTCCAAAAYGATTTGTGCACATCAAAGCATGTAATGTACTTGAGTTTATTGATATTGATTTTATTGGTAATGCAGTGGAGTATATCGATGTTGATTTGATTTTATTGGCAATGCTTGGTAAGTGTACTGGAGTATATTGATATCGATTTTATTGGTAAGCATGTTTTCCATAACTCATTTATGAACTGACGGTCACTATTAAAACCATATGATCTATGATTATTAGGTGGACACTATTAAAACCATTCGATCTGTGAGTATCAAGTTTTCAATTCAAGGGAAATCCATAGTTTTTTTATCTAGTTTACAACATGTGTACAAAGATATGTTGTTGAATGGTGCATATATTGTGACAAATGATGGAGTAAACAATATTTCTATGAATTTATTATTGTTATGCACTTGATGTAATAATTAATCATTTCAGTATTTATGCATATTGTCACTTTTATTTTTCTTCTGATTATATCAGCAAGTCTCACATAAATCAATAAATGCAATGACTACACTAATCACGCATATGATCTCTCCTCTATGCTTCTCTAATTTCTTAATGATGGTGTCTCCTCTATGCTTCTCTAATTTAAATTCATTGTTGCCTATGACTCCAACCATTTGAAAACATGAAATCTAATCCATATTCATAAAGGACATTAAGTCTCATTGTCCCAAATTATCAATGAGTATATTGAATAAAGAAACAAGTGTTTTAGTATAGCGACAAGTATATTGAATAAAGCAACAAGGCTTTCAATATCACATTGATAGGTGTAATCTATAATGACAACACAGTTTCAATATAAAAACATGTGTATCATAGTTTTACATTGCTCTCGATAACCCTTTAGGTAGACATGAAAAGGAACTAGCACAAGTTAAGCCTTTTCTAACGAAACTTCAAAAAATAACAAATAAAACCATGAAACTTGGGGACTAGACAAACACAATCACNTGTGTATCATAGTTTTACATTGCTCTCGATAACCCTTTAGGTAGACATGAAAAGGAACTAGCACAAGTTAAGCCTTTTCTAACGAAACTTCAAAAAATAACAAATAAAACCATGAAACTTGGGGACTAGACAAACACAATCACACTTCTCTTATCTCGAAAATTCCATGGTCATAAATTTCAGAACAGATTAGATTTTTGATATTATATTAAATACACAATTTCAGAATATGCAATCACACCACTCATTCAACTTATAGAATGGATTAAATTCTTCAGGAGGCTTCTATAAAAAGTCCATAGTTTGTGATTTTCCATTCTCTTGGATTCCCTCTATGTACGAATATTTGTGAACTTCCTTTATAAGTTAAACTATATTAAATGTACCCAACGATTGAATATATATATATATATATATATATTCAATTTTGATTTGTGATAAGTTTTGATGTTGATTATATTTGTATTATATAATATAATTAAACTGCAGGGTTTTGGGATTTTAGGAATTTACTGATATCCATGATATTCGTTACGATAAAATAATAGCTTTAGTTACTTTGCAATAAATTATCAAGAAAAGCCAAATCAACTTAGAATTTTGGATAAAACGATCTCTTACGATCATTATAGTTAAATAAGTGTACATTATTTTCTCAACTTCAGAGAAAAGATATTATCCTATAAAGCTCGAGGGGTTACACTCAAAAGAATGTGGCGAACAATATGCCTTCAAATTACCATTACCAAGATATATAAGTTAAATTTATGTAGAGTGGTATTATATGATAATAAGAACTTAATTATTTGTACTAAGCCTTGGGAGMTATTCTGAGTCTTGGATGAGAAATTCCATTAGGAGTCGAACTATAGAATTAGAGAGAATCGGTCTAGATATCTATAGGTTAGCAAAGAATCAACTATAAATTTTCATGGAATTGTCTTGTCCTTTTCCCGAACCACATGCATTCTCATTTTTGGTAACATGATTAATATATCTGAATGCAGGGCATATTCACTCTTACATTTCCATTTTCACATGTCACAACTATAGATGGTATATACGTGTGCACCAAAATCTAAGTGCTGATATATACTATTTAGAGCCATAACCTGGAACTATTTAGAGCCTRRAAGATCATAGCATTTTTGTGCTTTTCCTCTGGTGTCCTCAAAYGCCACTCTAGATKTTTTTCCGTGTTCACTATTTGTCTGGTCATCTGGAGGTTTGGGATGTTGAGTTTGTTGAGGAAGGGTGTTGATTGAGAAATGAAGACCCTTTGAGACATCAAAGGTCCAATGGTCCCCTTTGTCTAGATTACAATCTAGTATATTCTATTTACAACCATCAATTTCTTTGAACATTTATCCGAGACTCTTAAACAATAGATACAACTCACATGCTCTTTATCTTATGTGTATTAGAATTGAGATCCACTCAAAACTGCCCTGGTCCTATTTTTGAAGAGTTTCATCTTTTCTCTCTGTCTTTTTTCCCTCCTCTTATTTTTGAATTTCTTCCTTGCTCTTATTTTTTGGAGCTTTCTTCCTTATTTCTTATCATGGGTAGGATCTACATCCACTCCTCATGCTAGTCAACAAGCTAACAGGGAAAAAAAAACAAAACATATACGAGGTTAACGTGCAGAAGCACAATGCATGGGTTGAGCATGTCACTGAGCCAAGTATGGATAATTGTATGATGCACACTATTTTGTACTAAACTGATGGTTGTAACATAAGCAAATAATTGACGTCTGCAAGGAATAATATCGTGAGGAATGTCGTGGTAGCTACAACAACAACGATGTAAATGTTGTGGAAGAAGGAGGTCGTAGAAAACGTAGCATAGCTTGCCATGACATGTGAAACAAAATATATGCAAAATATCATGAAGGACGTCCTAGCATGTAAATGAAGTCGTGGTTGAGTAGACGAGATCATCTGTACGTGTTAAAAACTTTTATTATGGTTCTACTTATAGTACATTATTGTTGACGATCGTTTTAATGGATTTCTTCGCAAATATTTGACAATGCAATAAATATATGAAATGAATATTTATAAGTGTTAAATGCACATCATCGTGGAAATAAGGCCTCAAAGTCGAGAGCCAATAATATTTCAAAAAAATAATATTTTTCTATTTATTTTAATTCTAATAAAGAATCAATAATATTTCAGAAAAATAATAAAAATATTATTCATATTATCCTATGTTTAACATTGCAATGCAAATAGTAGAAAAATTAAAGTCAAAGATAACACTCATAAGAATTCAACGATGAACTCATTACTATATTCCCTTCGGTAGGGACTAATAAAAAAGAAGGGGCTTCTTACCGAAATTGAGAGCTTCCATACCCAACAAAATGCTACATGTTGGCATCACATTCATCATATTTGGTTAATGAGGCTTTCGATGTAGTTTGGTAAGGCCCATGTCCCACGATCAATCTTGAAATCCATCATGCACCATTCCGAGTGATGTATTTTATTTCAAATAAATCTTTACAACTATTGATTTGACTTACAAAAATAAATGTTTTGATTTTTTATATGAATAGTGATTATATTGAATTTCCCTATCGGATAATTATAGAGATTTTTTAGAAAGACACAAGAATATAATAAATCTTAAAAAATAGGTCTTATCTCAAATCTTTTAATCTCTTTATATTATACAAAATAAAAAATTGTAATTTTTTTAAGTTTTGAAAATTTGGTTTTTCAAAACCTTCATATATATATGAAAAATGATCATTGATCATTTAGGCATATCATCATCAATATTTTATAAAAAAAAACCAGTAACATTTTTAAACAAGATAAATGTTTAATAAACATTAGTATCTATTAAATTGTATATTTAAAGGGTATTTTTAGAGAATCTAACATGAAAACTTTACAAACTTTTCATATTATTCACAAATATGTGTAAACCTAAAGTTGTAGATTTGAAGAGTATCATTAGAGAATCTAACATGAGAACTTTGCAAAATTTTCATATTATTCACAAATATGCATAAACCTGAAATTGAAAGCAAAAAGTGACAAATAAGGAAATCAATGCACTAGTAAACTAAGACAACAAGGAAATAAAATAAAAAGAATGAGGGTGAAGGGAAGGTGTAACACTGCTTTATTATCACATGGATGCATTCAATAATAAATGATGTGATATTTTTATTTGGTTTGAGCATTTCCTAAATCTACTGCATTAAATAGAAAACCATTCCTAAAGCATGTAAGCTTGTCACATTAACCAGTAATATACATGGATATTTAAGGTTGGAAATATGCACAAGGTATCTGCCTTGATAAAAGACCATGCATCCTCCTCAAGCAACTATGATTTTATCTAATATGCAATCTCACATGCTTTATGAAGTTGTAAGAGATTTGTAGCAACTACCGTGACTGAATACATCGACATGGAGCTATAATTATGTCATCCTACTCAACTTGTTAGTTCATCCTATGTGGCACAATCATGTTAAAAATGTATCACTATCATCTTATTGATCTCACTACAAATAAAATATTTTGTAGTGTAAGTTTTTAATGTTACAAGATTGAGAAAAATTATTAAAAAAATCTCAACTATTAGTAGCAAAAGTTTTTGTAGAGGTTTTAATTGATTTTTCACTATAACTAATTTTTTTTGGGTATCCAGAGGTTCTAATCGAAGGTTTTTTTTTTCATTGTGCATGTATTGATATTATGCATTAGTGCACCAAATATATATAATATGCATTGGTGCCCCAAATATATATAATATGCATTCGTGCACCAATATTTGATATGCACCAGAAACTCAAAAATATATAATACACATCGATGCACATAATATATTTTTAAATCTCGAGTGAATGTTTTAGATATTGAAAGCACCGATGTGCTTATATCAATAATACACACTATTGAACTAATATTTGATAAGCTCAGGGCTCTAAAACTATATAATATGCACTAGTGCATATTATATATTTTGATGCATCATTGCATATTTTATATAATGAAAGCACTGGTGTTTATTACATCTTTAAAAACACCACTGTGTATATTACATTATGCACCATAATGTCTTGTAATGGTTATGATAATGGTAATTATGGTGTTAATGGTATCGTTAAAGAGAATAGTACTTTGGTTGTCATTAGGAGCACTAGTTCTTTTATTGCAGTTATTCAAATTGGTCCCTAAGATTCATTAAAATGCAATGTTGTGCAAATATGTATGAATCGTTCCATTCAGTCCAAATAAATACAATGCACCGATATGTTTTAGTCCTGAATTTTTCCACATTGCAGATATGCAAATGCGACTTGTTTTTTTAACAAAATTTCAATTAGTCATAAAAAATCAAATATTTTTTACAACAATATTGTTTTTTTATGTTTTAATTATTGAATTTGGATATAATCATTGCATTAATGTGTTTTTATCATTTAAACAAATATACTAGTTGATTACACCTCTGTTCATTGTAACAATGTAAATCATCCATATATTTAAACATCAACTTAACATTTTACGACATTGGACAATGTAATAAAATACAAAATCTATTTTATTATATAAAAATACAAGACTCTTCACCATACAAAATGGGACAACATAAAGTTCCACAATAATCAAAATGTCAATAAATAATTGTCACAATTATTGCTAACACGTCGTCATCTGATTGAGAAAATATGTCCACATTAGATAAACTATTTTATTTTCATAGACAAACATTTTGAAATATACGACTTGTAACATTCAACTTTGTTGATCATCATTCATCACTTGAACTACTATTGTTGCTCTAGCTGCTTGCACGCCTCATTTCTGCATCATTTGTAGGGGATGTTGTACTTGGTTTATTTGCAATGCTTTATGGATTGACTTGATTTTGTCATGTTGCCTCTTCATGTTCCATATACAAACATATAAAAACAATACAATACGTATATCTACATTTATAGTATAATATATATTATTGTGTAAATAAAAATGCATACCATAACAATGGGTGTTTAATAAATAATACGTATTCTTTCGAAACCATTCTTTATACCGTCTTTCGAGATATTGTTTGTTGGCTCCACTCCATACTTTGTTTCCTGCGAGTTTTATACACCATGGAAAAACATAGAGACAATTAAAGGTTTCTTGTTGTTCCATTAATTATAAAGCAAGGAAATTAAAACAACATAACGACTTACAAATTGTTCAATTAACTCTTGATACTTCAACATATACTCACACCCCATTCTTAATCCAATGTTAATCAAATGTTCAAATGTTCGTGTTTATATGTTAGCACCTATTAGAAAACATCCATGGATGTTTCTAAATTACTTAAATTATAAACATCATAACAAATATGAAATTTTAAGTAAGGAAAATGTAAGTACTCACAAACTTTGTGATTAACCCTTTTCTGACTTGTCATCTCATTTTATGTTCTTATGTGTTGAATGGGTTCCATTTTGTTTTATTTTCTACAAAACCAAAACAATTGAATGGGTTCCATTTTCTTTTCTTTTCTACGACAACAAAACAATTGAATGAGTTCCATTTTCTTTTCTTTTCACCTTGGTGATCATCATCATCTTCTAGATAAGTGTTATACAATTAAAATTTCACTCAACGTTGCACTTATAATATATAGAAGGACAACCAATGGTGCCTCCTAATATTATATAGAGCACCAAAATAGCATGGTTTTTTTTTAATATTTTTTTAGGCTTCAACTATGCACTCTATTTTACCTAACACGCAATGCATCATGTTAATAGCAAAGATGTAGTACATAGCGGTGTGAGCCAAATGGATTGAATTCACTATACGATTTATTTTTCATTTGAAAAAACATTCAAATTAAATATGAATTCTAAATTTTAAACTGCCAAAAATGTAAATTAGTGGATAACAACCATTTACC
>SNQJ01S0188601.1:0-18323 GCA_010110895.2 Picea sitchensis
ACGGTCCCCCGCCACTTCCCCCAAAGACTGTCCCTCTTACCCGTTTTAGATGGCAGAAATAGTTGTCAAAGACCCCTAAAATGTTGCTAAGTGTTTTAGGGACCCTCGGGTGGGTCTTTAAGGTGTGTTGGGTTAATTTTAAAAAGTTTTAGACACTTTTATTTTAGTGATTTAGCGTATGGCCGTGAGCAAAAGTGTTTAAAACGAATGCTTGAAAATGAGAGATTACACCACCATGAACATATAAAGATATAGCTATATGATAACAAAGATGCTTAAACCATTTAGATGACCATCATATAAGAGGAACTTAAAAGATATTAGGTTGTAAATCATGAACCATAAACCATGTAATGATGTTTAGTAAGAGAAATGAAAGTTTAAGCTTTAAGACACTTATAGGATTTAAACCATCTAAACTAACATCACATGAAAGTTACTTGCAAGATAATGAGAGACTAAACCATTTACCAATACATGTGAGATGCTAGCAACCAAGTAAAAGATTAAACCCTTGAAACACTTAGATGTTTAAACCATTAGCATGTGAGGTGATGTAAGATACTTGCAATGTTCAAGACGTGTGAGCTTAAGAGTTAAGAGATTTAGAGCATAAGCATAAGTGTTAAGCCATTATTATCTTAAACCATAAACATAATATCACATGTGCATAAGGTGTGTGAGATACCAACAAAGCCGTGAGCAATTATACCATGAGCAAAGTGAGATATCCAAAACAAAGTTTACGTGTGTGTGTGATGCAAGGAATCAACCTAGGCCGTGAGCTTTGATGAGGGTAGGCCGTGAGGTTGAGTGTCAAGTGAGGCCGTGGGCATAAACCAAGCAAGGCCGTGAGCAACAGGAAGCTAGGCCGTGAGGTAAGGGGGCCTAAAAAGTGACTAGGCCGTGAGCAATAAAAGGTGCTTTCAAATAGATATATCACTCGATTATTACCACATTAAAAATGCTTGCTAAGTTAGGAGAATGAAAGCTTCAAAGTAATAATGAACTTAGCAAATTAAATTAGATCTAGAAAGCTACCACTTTGTTTCACATGCATCCAATGATTAGTTAAACAACTCAAAAGATAATAGATCTAGAACATATTAGCACATTCAAGTTAACTAACCATCAAGAATGAAAAGCAAGAGCATATGAGATATTAGAAATAAGTTAAGCTTGTAGATGAGAAACTAACTAAGAGATGATCAACTTCTAAGCTAGAAACAACACCACAAGTTTATTCCTTTAAAGCCAATGGCGATATTGGGGATGACTCTCCCAAGGTGCCGGCAAGTGAGATTGTTTTATTATGATTAAGATTTTATTTGAAAGCAAATATGAACAAACTTAGAAAAAGGAAAACACCACTACAATGGCCAAGGTGGTGGCTATGCCTTCGAATATTGGCCAAGGAGGGTAGTTGATCTATACAAACTAATGAAAAAAAGAGATATTAGCTAATCTAAGTGTTGTACAAATAAAAGAATGACTAACTAAGTTAGGTTACTTTTTATGACCTCAAATGAATTGGGAAAACTTCAGAAATTTAGAGGAAAGAGATGGAGAAGAGGAGAGATGTTACCCAAACCAAGAATGTTGAGTTTGGAGGCCTCCAAGGTGTTGTATGCAGCTTGTACCTTCCAAATATGACACTGCCCTGCAAAATCAGCAAGCAAAAGCTTGCTGGAAATGTTGCAAAACACCAAGAAAAGTTACAGAAATTTTCTGTGTATACACAGAAAATTTCCAGCAAACAAATATGATTGATAGAGTATGTTTTTTGACCTATCTAAAACTAATATATCAGCTGAAAAATAAGTTGGAATGAATGCAGAAAAGAATATGATAAAGGAAAGAGATTTGGAGTGTTTGTAAGCCTCAAGAGTAGACTCCTCCCCGAGCACTACCCAAGTGAAACCCTTGAAAATGACATGCAAAAGCTTAGAGCAAATACAAATATGGCATAGATAGTTTTCCTAAACAACAATAGGAAGAGACCTTTACAATCCTAGGTTATCAAAGAGATAAACATAAACTAGCAAGGGACAACCTTCAACTAGTTTACCCAAACAAGACAGAAAACTTGTACCCAAGATCTACTACTATAAACAAATCCACAAAAGTTAGCAATATCACCTCATATGAATGGAATGTAAAAGATAACTATAAACACACCAATGATCCTCAAAGCTTTTCTCATTACCAAAAATTGGAAAGTGTTGTAGCCACCGGTATGCTACTAGACCTCAAAACCTTAATGAAGTGGATGGCAATGTGGTAAGAGCAAGAAGATGGAATAGTGAAAAATTTCAACATAATAGTGTTAGCAAAGAGATTGGTGAGGAAAGGAGGGTGAGGAGGGGTTCAATATTTATACCTCAAGAGGCAAAGTGAAGGCACTTGGATGAGAGTCAAGTGTCAAAACCCAAGTCAAATGAGCAAATATCAATGAGTGGACACACCATCTAGGGTTTGAAAGCTAGATCTATGGTGTAGAAAAAAGTAGGAGGGTGTTGGGATCAAGCAAGAGGTGTGGGAGGCCTTGGGATTGATGCGAGGTGAGAGGTCAAATAATTTTTTAAAAATCATTTGTGGAGTTCTAGAAGAGGGGGGCGTAATTCCTCTTGGAGGGGCCCAAAAAGGTGTGAAATGAATGAATGGAGGGAATTAATGAGAAAAATTGAATGGGACCATTATTGGGGGTGATGTGGAAGTCAAAGGGAGTCACAACTCATGAGAGGGGGCCCAAATAAGTCACAACAACCTCCACCAAGAGGAGAAAACGTCCACTTTCCTAAGAGTGTAAAAAGAGTGTAGAGAAGGTGGGTAAAGAGGGTTAGAATAGGTTTAGAGTTAGGTTTTGGTATGGGTTAGGGTTTTGATATGTCTAGAGTACACCACATGTGTGGAGTGTCCCTTTCAAGTTTCTATGCAAGATTTCAAAAGATTTGGTTAGTTATGGGTCGTTTCCCTTAGGGCAAAAAAATAGAAAGTTGAAAAAAGTGAATTAAGGGTTGAATTAAGTTGGGAGAAAAGGTTAGGAAGGGGTTTGGGTAGGTTAGGAGGGTCTAACTTGCTCATACATACATGTATCCACTCACTAACTCAAATTTACAATGTTTTATGACATTTTACTAATGTCATTTAGCAATTAAAATTGTTGTTTGCCCTAAACTGACTCTAAGCGGACTAAGACCTAGTAAAACTTGCCCAACTGAGATGAAACTTGGTACATGGATGTAGGGAGTGCTATTCCATTCATTTTGAGCACAAATACCCCTATCTTTCTCCCAAAGAAACCCGAAGTTTTACAACGGTAGCTCAAAAAATAATTAATTAATTAAATTTTAAAAATTTAATTGATTAAAAAACTATCTAGACTCGATGATTCAGCGGGAAACTTAGGACAGCTGTCTAACATGGTCGTTACAATGATCTAAAGAGGTTGCACCAGAGTGAGATGGAAACCACGGGCGCCTTCCACTACTTTGGAGGAAGTCGATGGAGGGAAAAAACTCAAGGGAAGTCGGCCCGGAGGGGAGCTTACATGCAGTCGACAACTTCGAGGATAAAAACTGATGAAAGGAAATCCCCTAATAGAAACACCCAAGTTGTCTGACCTAAATATGATCCATGCGGACTTATTACATTATGAACCATAGCGAGGGGAGTGCGGAAATTCGGTTACAAAAATTTAAGTCTTTGGGGTATATGATACCGGTGAGAATAATTGTCTTCGACATAGATAATACTTCATGATACATGGGTTGACCCCTGTGCTGAATAGGAGGTCAACAACGCTAAATGAGATAGTCGAGAAGGAAGATCGATGATGCACCTGTTTTTGAGACAAAACAAATAACTAGAATATTTGCTGCGATTGGGTTAGTACTTTCCAATAAATGACTATCTTCAAATATATATATGAGCAAATGATCAAATGCTATTATTGTGAAGTCAATGATTGCTTAACAAAACCAATGATTAATATCACTCATGTAATAAAGCATAAAGACAATGAGCATTCAATGCCGCGATTAAAAACCTTGTATGATATCATTAATGCAATAAATATGTCAAATCGACTCACATACATAAAGGATTCTTTGCTGCATCACCTATCTTGTTGCTACAAGGAGTATGGCGTCAAGCATTAATTTAGGTCAAAATTGGACAATTAGGTGGAGCGTTTGTCAAAATAAACACATATCAATCAATAACTCAATGTGTCAATCAAAAGAAACGCCAAAAGTCTACTTGATTTGCAAGCAAATATCAAAGGGTATAGCGTCGACCCTATATAAACTTTGTTGTTAGCGAGGTTCTTCAGCCAAGGATGGGCCGTTTTGAAAAATTTAACCCGACAAAAAATGAAACAAATCCATGACTATGAGAAGAGATAACAAGGCCGCACCTTTCTATCAAACAAAAGTCAATTAAGGCCAACGTTGCCAACTTAGGGTTAGTCTTAAAAACTAGCTAGGGTTAGACGAAAGGTTAGTTAGGGTTTGCAATTGAATGGTTAGCAGAAAGAATTAAGGCATAACAGAAGCTCAAGCAAGAGTTTCCTAGACTAGTGCCTTGGGTTAATGGAGTCAATGGAGATAAGGCTAATGGTTTAGGAAGAACTCAAACTTAAAGAACAACCAAAGAGAGCTAGGGTTTGATGGTGTTGCTGTGGCAAAGGCCACCAACCCTAAACCCCTAAGAAGGAAAGGCTTGCACGGGGTGTAGCTAAAGCTAGACCTAAAAGCTCTTCTCTCTCTAAGACTTATTTGGCAAAAGGGCTGGCAGGGCACAAATCTAGAAATTTTGAAAAGTGTTGCTCAATGCAAGGCTCTCCAAAACCCTGAAGTAAACCCTAGGTGTAAACTAGAATTGAGCCCTAGGATCACTTCTTTCTTCAACTTGTGCTTAAACTAACTCAAGAAATGAGATGGTTATTGTAGCTATGGCTAGGCTAAACCTCCTCAAATCCAAATGGCTTAAAGCTTTGTTCGTGGGGACATGAAGCCTCAACCTACTTGTGTGGAAACCACAGGGTTTCAAGGATTAAGCTAATAACAACAAGATAACAATTAATGCAAATGTTAAAATCAGCAACCATTCATTCAAGAGTTTTGATGAAAAAAACACTTAAAAGATCATGAAGAAAGCAAAATCCAAAGCCCTAGTTGTAAACCTTCCAATGAACAATAGCACCACTTACTTGACAATAGCCTTCTGAGGTTTAAGCCTCACTCCAGAGAAGAATAAACCAAGACAAGGCTAAAGATGATCTCTCAAATGAGAGCAAGAGTTATGTTATGTTAAAATGAAGGGAATAGCGATATCTATTTATGATCTTTTGACCTTTAATTTACAAAATAGGTCAATAAAATAGCGACAAGGCTAACATTACAATATCTTAATCATTTGTCACTTACATTACCTAAAATGCCAAAATGAGCTAATAATGAGACGTCTCCCCTAAAGGGGCTTGATGTTGGCCCTTTTAGGGCTTAATAACCATCCAATGAGCAAAGCGTTGCCACTCCTGGGGCTCCAACAGCCTGCTAAGTATGCAAAACAAACCCAACATGCCGCCCTATGCTCCAGAAAGTATCCAGCAAGCCCTGGGTGGCGTCCAATCCAACTAGGTCAATGTCCCATCTACAAGGGCTGATCCCCATAGGCTAAGGTCTCTGCCAAAACGTCTGATGAGGGCGTCCTTCTTCTCCCTCGTGCAGACAAGTCACAAAGCGGTCTGCCTCTTAAATCCCGATCCATCGATGGGCTCTTGATCCCATGGAGGTCGAGCTAATCATCTCCCCATGCGCTGGAATCCTCGTTTTGTCATGGGGTATGGTCACGCACATCAAGACTTCACCCTCAGGGGCTCTCATCAGTCGAACATCATAGCAATGTAAATCATATCTCATCATTAAAATTATCAAACATATGCATGAAACCCCTAACAAAATCATCTAATAGCTCAAAGACATTACACATACCCACTATACAAAGGTAGGGCAATAGCGAGGGAAACCTATTGGGCTAATATCCATAAGTGATGGAAGTTTCCTCAAAGGGGTCATTCAAACCATGTGTAGTGAAGTGATGTGGTTTTAGGGATGTCCGATATAGTTGAACCAAGAAATTTTGAAGTTATTAAATGCAGTAGGTGCTTTGTAGAGGCCGGTATTGCGAGTCATGGATGCATTTTTTCAAGCCCTTTTGCCTTATCTTTCTTTATTTGCATTTTACTACACAGAAGCCTTGGCCAGAAGGGACAACACTTGTAGCTTGGTGGCGGGGAGAGTGACAACGTTACCCTGTAGGCCATCTTAGCAGTAGGGGTGGCTCGTGGTGAGACCCCCTTCCTTTGGCCATGCAACCAAGGTCCAGCTGCCTACAGTTTGGTGACCCAGGATGGTGGCAATGTCATAACACCCCTAATGCCCATGAACATAATGGGCGGCTTAGGTGATGAGACCTCCCATCCTCTTTGGTTAGGTCTTGCATTTATTTATTTCATTTTTTCTTAGAGAGGTCTGATTTGTTTGCCCTTATGCACACTGAGGCGTGAGCTAAGTCAGCTCATAGTGTGCCCTAGGAACACAATGCCTAAGCTCCACGCCCACCATGTCCACCTTGTGAGGAGACACAACTCCGTCTACAAGGCTTACTCCTAGGGAAGCCAAGGGGGTTGTCCCTAAGTTATAAGTTAATTTTAATTACAATGTGTTCTAGGAGTTAGTTTTAATTGATTATAAGCCAAAGGGAAAAACTAGCCTATGTAATGGCTTGACAATGCAAGTTTAATTCTAAGTCTAAATGCAAAATTGACCCCTTTCCCTAAGTCAACTATGGACTGAATTACTGGGTTGGGCAATGGGGTCAACTATGTGTAGGGTGGTTAGATTACAAAGAAGTTTACAATTAAATCAATGAACCACCCAATCCCCAAGATTAGAATTACTTACAAGATTATACAAAATTACAACAAGTATAAGAAATACAAAGATAATGAACTTACAAGATTAACAAGTATACAAGATATACAGAAAATGCAATGATTTCACACCCTAGGGCCAAGCATGCCCCAAGTGGCGTACTCCCTTGGACTGCCTTCACGGCTACTAACCATGAAAAGCACTCAGGACTAGATAGAAGTGTTACTTGCTTCCCAAATTGGGATACTCAATCACTTACCGGTCCACACCACAACAATGATTTATCAACGAGATATTCAAATGATAACGCAAACGATCACAACACCATGAAGATAGAACAATTAGTTGCAAGAAAAGATATATAGCAATAAGATTATCCTGAAATGTATGTGTCCCTATCAATACATCTACTTCCCCCAAACATACAAGGTGATCTATGCAACTAGTGTTCTTATTAAAAGGTACACAGATCCCACCCCTAACTAGGTGTGTGTCTCAACTTCATACATGGAAATAGCGCAGGTGCTCAAGATCTGGGCTTTTACCTAGCCTAGCTTCCAAGGTCAGCAGTTCACTTCACCCACCGGCTAAGAGGTAGTCAGAGGAGGGATCCCCCCAGCGGAATCACGAGACGGTCCCCCACCACTTCCCCCAAAGACAGCCCTCTACTTGGTTTTAGATGGCAAAATAAGTTATTGAAGACCCCTAGAATGTTTCTAATTGTTGTTAGGACCCTGAATTGGGTCTTTAGAGTTGTTGGTTGATTTTATAGAGTTTTAGAAACTTTTATTTTACTTGTTTATCGAGAATGGCCCATTGAGTGAAAGGTGCTTGCTAAAACCAGTGCTTGAAATAAAATGCTTATACCATCAATGTAGCATTACATGAGATAATTTTAAGAGATATTAACCATTGAAACATAAACCATGTAATGTAACTTGAAATGAAAAAGATAACTTGAAGCACTTAGATGTCTAAAATAAGCAAGTATTGGATGATGTAATGTGTGTGATGGAGTAAGCTTAAATAGATAGACAAATTATAGCATAAGCATAAGCAATTTAATCATCCAATTAAAGTCTCAAACATCGCATCACAAGTATGTCAAATATTCGACAATTGAACTTCAAACTTGTTAATATCAAACCATGATCGCTATACCCATAAGCATAAGAGAGATATCTATGAATAAGATAAGCCTTGAGTAACAATTAGCCAAGCTAAGCTGGCGGTGAGAGCATCATCAATGGTGTGTGGAAATGTGATCAATATACCATAAGCATGTAAGCCAATTAACCCACAGTTTGCAATGTATAATGAACTTATGAGCATTTATCAGATCTAGACCATAAATGTGAAAGATAACAGCGAGAGTTTAAGAGAGCTTATGTGTCTAGATAGTAAATGTATGAGAATTGTGATATATGCTTATATGAGGTAAGATATGAGAATGACTTAGAAGCTGAGAAGTAAAAAGATGCGTATTTTAATGTGATCAATAGATAATGAGCAGTTAGAGCATTAGAGACACAAGCGACAACTCCCCAAACTTATCACCACATATACCTAGAGCATAAGTATTAAATCTTTTAAACAGCAGCTTAAGTAAGTGTGGGAAATATGTGTTATGACAGCAGAAAGGTAATAATCAGTGAAGACACTTATAAACACAAAGAGTAGCTTATATCATATGCATTCAAGACAAATATTTAACTATTTAACATCAGCTAGAATGTATGTGAGCAAACAGTGAGTGTTTATGATAATAGTGGTGTTGGATCAATCAAGTTTTAGAACATGGCCAGTTAATAAAATCAAATGTCATATACACTTTTAAGATTACTAAGTATTGAAATATTTAAAGAGCAGTTTAAGTGCAATTATTAGGGGTGTAACAGCTTAGGAAAGAAATAAGGCAATGAATAAGAGCGCTAAGCCAAACACATCACATAAATATTGCTTGTAAAAGGTGTAAGAGAGTTTTAAACCATTAGCCAATGTGGGTGTGAGATGCTATCAACCAAAAGAAAGATCAAACCTTTAAGAACATAAGATGGTCAAACCATAGGTGTGTGAGCATCTAGCAAGTAGATTTTAGGATTTATTAGGTTATGAAAGCTTAAACAGCAATTAGATCTAACTTATTAGCACGTGTATTAAGCGTTCAAAACATAGATTAGATTAGCTATCATGCATTCAAAATGTTTTATCAAAATTAAAGTGTAAGCAAGGCCAACCACTACTCAATGTTGTTGGGTGTATGCAGCAATGAAGACAAGGAGGGCCGTGGCCTAAATGGCACTAAGGCTGTGAGCAAGCAGTGCAGTGGGCAATACTTCCTTGAGCCGTGGATCAAGAGGCTGGGCCCGTGAGCTTCAAGTTCCTCCAAAGAGGTGGGTACAGGTGCGTGACCTCAATGGGCTTGTCAGAGTGACTAGGCCGTGAGCCCTTGAGGGGGGCAGGCGTGGAGTTAGTGGTGCCTCAAGGTGTATTAAAGTTCAATCAAAACCGTAAAATGCTAGAGTTACCTAAAGAATGGCTTGGGAGAAGGAAAAACAAGCCAGACTTAGCAGAGTGAAAAACATCTAGGACCTCATCATCATACGCACATAAGATCACCTAGATAATCTTCTAAGGTAGTAGATCTAAAGCAATATAAGGACCAAGAGACTATCTAAGCAATAAACAATGAAAGATAAGAGCATATGAATAAAGAATGAAAAGAATGAAACTAATCTATGAACTATATCTTACAAAGAATATCTAGATCTAGGTTAGATTACTTTTAGAGCTCTAATCTTGGTTAAACTTTTGGAAAATTGCCAGAGAAGAAAGAGAGGAGATATAGTCACCCAAGTCAAGGAGAGTGCTTGGGAAGCCTCCTAAGTGTCCCTATGCGACTTGATCTTCCTAGAATGTGACTTTTACACCACACACGCAAAATCAGCAAGCAAAACTAGCGATATAAGGCTACATAAAAAGAAAGTGATGGAGAATTTACGTGTAAACAAAATTTTCAATATGATAGATAAAATGTATTTTTACGACCTTTCTAATACTAAAACAACAGCTGAAAACCACATGAAATGAAAGCAAAAAGTGGATGGCAAAGGAAAGGTTTTGGGTGTGTGGGAGCTTCAAGGAAGGGACTCTCTTGAATCTTTTTCCAAGTGAAGCACTTGAGGAGCAACACACCCAAAGCAATTAGAAACACACTATGACATATATATAGATGAATGTCTAGATGGGAGCCTAAAAAGACGAAATACTTGCAAATCTTGGGTTATCTAAAATGATCGCTAAGACAACAAGAATACTCAAGCTATCTTGCAAAGCAAACTATTTTGAACTCAAGATCTATCAATATGAGCATATGAAACAAAAAACCTATTTGCTTATCACCTCATGTGTATGGAGCAAGAAGAATACTCAAAATGCACCATATATCCTCCAAAGCTTTTTTCTCATTAACAAATGATGGAGCAATGAAATGGATGGCAAGATGGCAAAAGCAAGAAGATGGAAGCATGAGAAATTTCAGCATAATAGAGTTAGCAAAAGATTGGTGAAAATGGGGAGGCTAGGGGTTCCTTTTTATACTTCCTAGAGGCAAAGGAGAAGTCTTGGATCAATGCCAAGTGTTGGTTAGCTAGCTAGAGCACAAATCTCTAAAAGGGGGCCTAATACAGGGTTTTGGACTTTGGAATGAAGTAAAAACGAATTGTTGATGTGGAGGCTAGAGAATGGTTGAAAAACCATCTAGAAAAGGTTAGTTAGGCATCTTGGGAAAACCCAAATGCCACAGGAATACAGAAGTTAGTTAGGGTTTGGGCTTAGTTTGGGTCAAAAAACCCAACTAACCAAGAGGCGCCCACCTAGGATAGAGAAAAGAGAGTGACTAGGGTAGGAGAGGTGTTGGGGAGTGGGAGAGTCACACAAAAGTATGTAAGGTGGTGGGAAGGAATAACCATTCTAAAATTGGAGCATGGGTTAGGTAAAAGGTTAAGAGAGTTACATCCCAACCAATGGGGCGCACCATAGAGGGGGCGTGAGGGTTCTAGAGGGGTTAGAGTTAGTTAGGATGAGAGTTTAGTTAGGTAAAGGATTAGGGTTTAGGTCTAAGGTTAGTCTAGGAGGCGTACCACATGTGTGGTGGTCTCAGCTCGCATCCCTATGATTTTTTAGAGAATTATCCAGTGAGCAATTCGTATTTCCCCCTAGTGCAAGAGGGAAAAGGGTCAAAAGTCAATTAATAAAGTTAAATTAAGTTAGGAAAAGTTTGGGAAGGGGTTGGGTGAATTGGGAGGTCTCTTCTTGCCACTTTCCTGCCCACATCTCTCACTAACTCTAAATTACAATGGTTTTGTGATTTTAAATAAAATCATAGCGATTAAAATTGTTGTTTTGCCTTTCTTGACTCTAAGTGGACTTTGGCAAAAATAGTCCATTGGTGAAACAGCCCGGTCAGATTGTAGGAGTGCTATTCAATTTCATTTGAGCACAAATACCCTATCTTTCTCCCAAAGACAGTTTTTACAATATTATTTAGCTCAAAAATAATTAATTAATTAAATTAATTAAAAATTTAATTAATTAAAAAACTACTCTAGGCTTCAAATGATTCATGAAACTTAGGACTCTTACTGGCATGGTCGGTACAATAATCCCTACAAGGTTACTCGGTGAGCAGAGATCATCGGGCGCCTTCCACCACTTTGGGAGGAAGTCACGGGAGGAAAAAACTCAATGGAAATTAACGCGACTAGTTAGGCCACATTAATTTCACGAGGATAAGAAAAAACCATGATGAAAGGAACTCCCGATGTCAACATCAAGGTAACTGACCTAACTATGACCGATGCGGACATTATTACATTATATACCCTCCTTGAGGGGTCTTGGTGAATCCGTTCCCCACAAAATTTAAAGTCTTTGGGGTGTTTAAAACACCAGTGAATAATCTACGTCTCGACGCCAGAATACTCTTCATGAAAATGAGTTGACCTACATTATAACCGGCCCGATCCAACATCTGGCTCCACACAGGGCGTGGTTGATCAACTTTCGAGCAGTGAATCATATGAGAATCTAGCACCTACAAAAGTGATGCTCTCACACTGGTCACGGGCACCAAAATTTTAACATTAGTACATATTCACAATGATAAGTAAAGTCAATGATATAAACAACATTTACATAGTGAAAGGAATTTCTAAAGTACAACAATGAAATTACAACATGATTATGATACAAAAAAAATTTCTAAGTACAATTCTACAATGAATAAACAAATCTATATTTGTAGAAATAATTCTAAGTATACAACATTATAAATGAAAGAATCTGGCTGAATGTACAAGGGTAGGGTTAGAGATACGTTACAAAAAGGTGTCCCTTTGGACATAGTGAACCTCATCGTAGAAGAGTTTGGGTTGTTGCCCATTCCGTGGAATCTTGATGGGCTCACCATCGGTGTTGAGATGAAAGAGTTGACCTGTATTTCCACGATCAAGTAAGGACCCAACCATAAAAGCATCAAATTTGGAGTGCTTTCTGGTTTTTCTCTGCTTTATCCCAAAGCTGACTGTATCCCTAGCCCCGTGAGAGTCCACACATTGCAGTGACAAATTCCGAGCTCTTTACTTTGCTTTCGGTTTACCGCAGAATGCAGTCATATGCCTTTCTTGACCTCATCTAACTTCGATGATCAGTGTACATTGAAATGCATCGACACGTGGAAGAATCCTCAACTAAACCATAAGTAGGAAGTCTAAGATGCACAGCGACCCTAGCTTCAATCGTGAAACCAACTCAAATGGACTCTTCCACGTTGAACTCTTCTTTGTGATCTGTCATTATAATGCATGCTTGATTTTTACTATCCCAAGATCTTTTGTTCTCTCCAACTATCTTCTTTACTATGGTCATTAAGTTTTTTATTGCTAGACTCGGCTTGACCATTTCCACGGGGTAATAATCGATGCATGTGATGGGATAATGCCATGCACTTGAAACAAAGATGACATCTCGATGAAGACAAAATGCCTTAGCATTATCCGTGACTATCTTTGATGGAACCCCAGACCTGGTTATAATCCTGTCTTCAAGGAAATCCATCAACTGCAGCACTAGGTTGCTGATTTTTTGTTGGAATGGCTAGCCCATTTTATGCAAAGTAATCCGTTAGGCTGTGAGAACCCATGAAAACCATTACTTGAATTATCCTTGAATTCTGGAGGATCCAAACCCCATTGTTGAAAAGGTGCCTCTACTACAATTGGCTGTAAAGGTAATCTTCCTCTAGCTTTTGCTTTCCTGTGAAAAGGTGACATGGCTCACATTTTCTGACAAACTGATGCACATCGAAAATATGGTGGGCCAATGGTATCCACCTGTTCTGAGAATTTTGTGGGTAGTAGTTTTAGCGTGAAATGTCCCTGCTAAAATCCTCCATGGAATTCATCCACAAGTTTCTTTGATTCAACATTATCTACACATCTAGGATGATTCCATCTGGATTCCCCATCCTAATGCCCAGATCTCTAGTAAGAATATACTTAGCTGATTTCAATCTTGAAGCCCTTTTCTTGTGTCCTACTAGATGGCTTGGACAAGAGTTAGATTCTTGAGATATTATATGATGTCTGTGTACCAATAAACCTGTTCAAGTTTTTGTAAGTTAGGGAGGGATATTCTATTTCATCAATCACGGCAAACCAAATCAAAGCCCTTTCATTGCTTTTTAGTCAACATCTTGGCCAAACCTTGGCCCTTAACCTTTGTGGGTTTGATTTCCAAATCATATTCTTAGATCTTAGCAATCCATCTACCCATTGAACCTAATCCCCAACTGTGATAATACATCCTTAACTTCTGGACTAGGAACATAACCAATAATCACCTTGGAATATCCATTAGAACTCACGAGAAGTGTTTGAGAGGTGGACTAAGGCATAGCCTTGTTTCTCAAACATGGGATAGTTGGAGTTCACAGCGAATTTTGCAAAGAGACCCTCTTGCTTGAAGTATGCAATAGAACATTCATGGCCTTGATCATTTCAGTAAGACATGACAATAAAAGATTGTTTTGAGGCAAAGGAGAAAATCATAAAATCCTTCTCATAATCAGGTGAAGCCGAGGCCGGGAGCTTCACATATAGCATTTTTTATAGTTTCAAAAGCTTTCCTTCTTTCTTCCTTCCATTCAAATTTTGCATCCTTCTTAGGAAGTTTATAGATGGGCTTCATAATTTCAGCATAATTGGGTATGAACCTATGGACAAATTTGGTTTGTCCTAAGAAGGATTACAAGGCTTTCTTTGTGGCGAACCAAAGGAATGCTTGCCTTTGATGGCTTCTACTCTTTCCGGAACTAACTTGACCCCTTCTTTTGGAAATGATGTGGCCCAAAGTTTTCCTTCAGTTACCCCAAATCCTGCCCGACTTAGCGGGGTTTTAAAGTCCCATATTCCGACATGTCGTCCAAGACTGTCTAAGGTGGTTATGTAATGGAGCTTGTCCTTAGAAAATCTTGTTGATCATCGATAAATTCAATCCAATTTCCCAATCAACCCCCTAAAGGCATAATCCATAGCCCTTTGAAAAGTAGCTCCAGCATTTGATAAAACCAAATGGCATCTGAGATATTCAAAGTTCCCCATGGGTAGTAAATGTAGTCTTATGCCTATCTTGACTTAGTCTTATCGGTGTATCAGAGAAAACCCGTCAAGCCTTGGAATCATTCGATCTATAACCCTTTGTAAAGTTCCATCTTGGGGAGGGGTAGTGGTCTTTTGTGCAAACCACATTCGGATCCGGTGGTACAAATTGATTTCCATTTTCTTTCGCGACAACCATGTTTGAGCACCATGAGGAATGTCTGGTTTGTGCAATGATACCAGAGCCTCTAACATCTTTTTGTAACTCTGTTGGACCAAAGGGCTAACTTAGGGTTAATCTGTCTTAACTTTTGTCCAAAGGGTTTTGTTTCTTGAGAGGAATCACATGCTGAACCACATCTTCCCTATAGACTTTTAACTCGTCATAACTGAAGGCCAAAACATACCTATATTCTTTCAATAACCAGGTTGGCTTTTTTTCTTCTATAGGGTTGTTTGCCTATTTTTACCATCAAAGGCTTTTCATCTGTTCCAATGTTTACCTCAACATGGTCACACAACTCTTTCTTAGATGTTTCCTTTTTCTTGTGAGCATCTGACTTATCAAAGTTCCTCTCTAAAGGCTCTTCGCCTTGGTGTATTGATTCTATCAATGTTTTCGGTATAGTTACACCCTTCATCTAGAGTGTTGATGCCAAAATCGAGAAAACTCAATACAATAATGGGTCCAAGAATTTTATCACTGTTTGTCATCATCAAAAACCTACCAATGGTTTTTTGTTATCCGGAACCGAAGATCTGAAAATCACTTCCACTTAAATATTCTCATTAATCAAACTAATGAAACTGTAAAGAGATTAATGAAGGCTACGCCAACTCATCACGCCGTGGGGATTACGTTTCCCTAGGAATAGCTATAAGGTCCAAAACATCAAAATCATCCATCATAGCCAGATAGTATTCCTATACCCTTTCAATCAAGGACTTGCCAAGCAAATTTATTCTTAAAGGCTGTTGTATAATCAGTCTGAATCTATGATACTTAGACATTTGATATTTCTTTCTTTGCAAAGCTCTAAACCAAGGGGCAAGGCCTCATACTCGGCCACATTGTTTGTTACATCAAACTCAATCTATGAAAACTTAGATATTTTGCCCTTGGAATTGAAGAACAATTCACGCACCCTTTCCAGGTCTAGAAAGTATCAAATGCATATACCATACTTTATCTAACTCATTATCTTTAACTTTATCTTCAAGGGGCACAATTTAGTTAGATAAAATTGCATAATTCCCAAGGCTTTCTTTTTCATAAACCTATTCATCTATGGGGGCCTCAGGGTTTTCCACATGATTTTTATGATAAGCTTCTCTGTCCGGTCTGAAAGTTCCCCCACTAGGAGCGGGGAGAGTGGTGTATAAGATAAGATCCATTTGTATGCTACCACCCAAATCTGCGGCTGACTTCCTGTTAATTAACATTCCCATCGTCGGGAACATCAATTACTACTATATCCATTTCAATGGTGATATCTGGAAATACCTTTAAAATGCCTGAAGCCAACCAATTAACCCAAAACTTCTATGGTTTGGTACATCCAAGGCACAAATGTTATGATAGATTGAGATATCCTTAAGTTTAACTGTTCATGACTTTCTTAGTCATAACATTTGAGCTTGCCCCGAATCCTAACAATACAATTATGTATGAACTTTGTCCACTCACAAGTAGGAGGCAATTGAAAGGCAAATTCTTCCATTTGTTCTATCAATTCTAGCGAGAATAGCCCAGTTGCATCTTGATAAGTTGTGGTTAGGCGTTTACGTATAGCTTGTTTTGGGAGGGCTCATGTCTTTGCTTTAAGCAATTTTCCCTCATGAAGGGATCTTCATGATTCTGAAACTAGCACTAAAATCTTTGCATTGTTTATCAACCCCTAAATCAATATTTAAATCAACGTGCCGAGCTCATTAGACTTAGAAAGAAGTTGGGAACCCTTGGGAGTACTTGTTTGTCCGTTATCTTTGTTTCCACTCCTTTGGTAAGTGTATCCTTTATATTTAGCCATTTCGGCTATTTGTTGAGGTGTGGGCTTGGGCTATATTTCTGTTGCTGTCCTCACCACTCATGAAGTTTCATGACTTCCATAATCATATGTATCCATCCAATCTTACCTCCCCCCATAATATCTTCCGCCACACATGTTGACTTGTTCATTTCCATAATCATTGTAACATTCTTCTAGAAAAACGGGACAAGTGGACTCCTCATGAAATTCACCACATGGTCTACAATAAAGGTATAGATTGATGTTCTACCTAGTTGAATTGGATTCCAAAGGGTTTGGTGGCCTTTGCTCAATCTGGGAGGTCTTTGTTCATTATGGGGGGGTCTTCTAGGCCATTTTATCATTTTGTCTTGGTGGAGGCCTATTACCTTCATTTCTTTCCATGGCAATCAATCTATTCTGAATAGCATTCATCGATTGGCATGTTCCTTGGCAGTCAAAGCGATTAATTTCCATTTGCTTGCTTAGTTGGGCCAACTTATCCATACTATCACTCGATGACCCTTGATCTTTTGGCTCCTTCTTCTTTTCATCATTTACTTTTGGAGAAAGTCCTCTAGTAAATCAGAGATATTAGATTTCCTAGCCTCAAGTAAATTTTGTTCAACTTTTAGGGCTATTTTCTGTGCAGTTATTAAATCTTGAGGTTCTTTATCCACAGGGCATATCTTATTTCACCTTCAAAAGCGAGTGTAATAGATCAAAATGTTTGCGATCACGAAGGTTTATATCTTTGTGACACCCTTTCACCAAGTTGTTGAACTTAGTATTAAATTCAAACATAGTCTCATTTTCTTTTTTCTTGATAGTAGTGAGAGCATTAAGTTGAAACCTATGTTCCTTCTGATAACCCCATATAAGGTATAGATTGATGTTCTACCAAGTTGGTGGATTCAAAAGGGTTTGGTGGCCTTTGCTCAATCTGAGGAGGTCTTTGTTCATTATGAGGGGGTCTTCTAGGCCATTTATCATTTTGTCTTGGTGGAGGCCTATTACCTTCATTTCTTTCCATGGCAATCAATCTATTCTGAATAGCATTCATCTGATTGGCATGTTCTTTGGCTTGATTAGCTTGATTAATCTCCATTTGCTTGATTAGTTGGGCCAACTTATCCATACTATCGCTCGATGACCCTTGATCTTTTGGCTCCTTCTTCTTTTCATCATTTACTTTTGGAGAAGGTCCTCTAGTAAATCCAGGAATATTAGATTTCCTAGCCTCAAGCAAATTTTGTTCAACTTTTAAGGCTATTTTCTGTGCAGTTATTAAATCTTGAGGTTCTTTATCCACAAGGGCATATCTTATTTCACCTTCAAATGCCTGAGTGTAATAGATCAAAATGGCTGCATCTGAAGGTTTTATATCTTTGTGACACCCTTTCACCAAGTTGTTGAACTTAGTATTAAATTCAAGCATAGTCTCATTTTCTTTTTTCTTGATAGTAGTGAGAGCATTAAGTTGAAATCTGTGTTCCTTCTGATCACCCCATCTCTTCCTAAATTCATCCAAAATTTCCTCAAGGGTGCTAAACTTGTCTGCAGGAAAATCAGTGAACCAGTCCAAAGCATCACCTTCAAGAGAGTACACAAACAAAGTCATCTTCACATCTTCTTCAGTATGACCTCGACAAAACTTTGTTAAACACATCTCAAACTTGCTTATGTGGGACTTTGCACTTGTAGCATTGTCCCCCTGA
>SNQJ01S0188602.1:0-23448 GCA_010110895.2 Picea sitchensis
TTGTCCAGTCAGATGAGGTCGTGCAGAGGCTTCATCAACGGTCCACCCAGAAATCAGCGTGCAGTTACACCACATCATCAAGCAGTTCCTAGATTTAGGAAATTTGTTAAGTTAGTTAGGCTAAAAATAGTTTTAGCACGTCCTGGTCATTAATGACAGGATCGTTTGTAATTTAAGTTATAAATACTTCACCTTTCGAAATATTGGGAGTTGTTGATCTTCACACCCTGACGCTATCAGACTGTAATATTTTTTAAGAGATATTCCATTAATAAAGAGGAGGCACTTTTACAGGATTCTTGCGTGTATTCACTGGTGATGTTTTTCTCTCTAAGTTGAATGTTTTTCTCGCTCTGTTATCATATTGTTTTCTGAATCTAATCTTTAGAAGTAACGAACGTTGCAGGATTTATCTCGTATACCCTGTTTCTGACTCGAAAGATTTTAGTGTTTCATCTTCTGGTGTTTTCAATAAATAAATTCTTAACTGCTTCTTTGTTGAAATTATCTTTCTCATCTTTTCTGTTATTCATCATTTATATCACTAAAGAATCCAGTGATTATATTATCTCGCCCTGTGAAATTTTTCCCTTTGCGTTTCTGGTTCGGATTTCACATTTTATTCAAAACACAGACCCCATAACCCAATGGATGTGTAGACTTTCTCAACTAACTTGACAAACATTATAACAACAAAACCAACCTATTTATTTACCTAGCCTAATATTTAAAATTCGAAACATAGCTAAATCATATAGAGAGATCCCTCTCTGAAGTTGGAATGGCTAGATCCCAGCTTCAAAAGCGGTTGGATAAAGTTACGTTTTGTGGATTTTTTCTGTTGTCAACCTCTAGGAAATTTACAGAGCGCTAACACCCTCTTCAGCCTATATAAGCAAAGGTCGAACCCTCTCTTCAACACAGTTTTCATATGCAGGTTAAGGGTGAAGCAATAAAGGCACATATCAGTGATAAAGAGGCAGCATACCAAAGAAGCATATCAGTGTTGTATATCAACAATAGAGGCAGCATATCAGAGATGTATTTTAGCAAGGTATTTTAGGTCTTTGTCGGGTCAGATTCATCTTGGCAAGCTCTTTAAGAGAAAAACATTCATGGTGGATATTTGTAAGCGATCTTACATTTTTTTTATTTTTTATTTTGTAACTAGGGGAATCAATAACGACGACAGTATCGTACTCGCGTGACACGGGGTCAAATCCTGTCGGCTGCCTTATAACCCCTAGGGAGAAACGCACAGCCCGCAAGCACGCCCTCCGAGTAAATCGCGGTGAGAATCGACCTTGAGACCTCTTTTTACATATTTCCTTCCATTTACACGGCACTTGCCAATCGGTCTACACCCCTGTGGGCGGTGATCTTACATTATTAATGCAATAAAGGAATATCGTTTGCTGGGGGTTTTCTCCCTATACAGGGTTTCCCCGGGGTACATGTGTTGTTGATGTGCATGCTTACTCATCTACATAGTTATTGTTATTCGATTATGATTTGGTATTGTTGAAGTGTATTAAGCTGGAATCAAAGTATTGAAGAAAATAAAAGAATTAATCCACATAAGAAATCAAGCTCATAATTTAACAGCGTCAACCACTTATAGACTCTTTAGAATATCCAACCTCCAAACCAAATATATTTATAAAGGATAGCCAAATTTACCCTAGCTTTTTACAAAAATGTTTTCCCTACTTTCCATTGCCAAATGCCTACTTTCCCTTTCCAAATGCCTTTTACATCCCCTACTTTGGATATACCTATCAGAAGCTATCACAAATTTTGGACCACCTATTATTTCAAAACCTTATGTGGAGATTGCTCTTTAACAAATTTTGGACCACCTACTATTTCAAAACCTTTTGTGGAGATTTCTCTTCACACCTTGCACGTGTTATGTCTTTTAAGGTTTATGCTCCAACTTCGCTTAAATTTTGACTTGTAACACTTTTGAAATGTTTGACCCTAAATGAAATCAATGTCACTCAATTTAGATTTTCTGACATGGAGTTCTACCCAATTTGCAATACCCTACTATTTTTTGCCTTTTGGGAAAGCAAACTTGTACAAAGTGCATCTCCTTGAATTATGCACCCAGTAATCTAAAACATTGACATGTAATGATGTATGAGATGTTATTTAATAGATTCTTTTATTAACTGTTGTTCCCGCCGAAGAGCCTTGCCAATATCGATTCATCCATTTGAACCCACTCCAAGAAGCAATAGACCTACTCTTTCATTTCATGTATGCTACTGATTCACCTGAATACTTATACCTTTTAGTTAGCCCCTAGACCACTTGATGAATAAATGCTTTATAGAGATCAGCCGAGATAGAAGCCATGTCGAAAGATAACCTGCCATGCCGATAGAGAAACTGAGATAGGAGCGATTAAAGAGATAAGCCATCCAATTGATATGAGCAAGAAAGGTATAACCTTGTCGTATATCGTAAGTGGTTGTTTTCTAGAGTATATCTCGGATTTGTCAATTATGTTATGGTCGGAGTACTACTCACAGTCACTTGATCGAATTAGGAGAAGCAGTAGGTATTATTGCAGACCAATCCATTGGGGAACCAGGAACTCAACTAACACTAATAGGTTTCCCTATTTGTTGATATTATCACTTTGATACCATCAAGAAATATTTTGGGTTCTTAGTTGTTCGGAAGAAATCGTCCCATAATTTCATCGATTACCTTTCTCGAAACATCCTCCCGAAGAATATTCTCTTCCCATATTTCCTTTTCATTGATAGTCTTCTGAAGAAGAAGGAACATTAGATTTAGGTTAACATTTCTCTGGTGAATATTGGTCCAAAGATATTGGGTCAGATCCTTAATTCCACACATAACCCTGCAAACATCCGACAGCTTGAATATATTGTCTTCCCCTATAGCTTCTACCGCTTTATATTGATCAAAAACTCAATGAGTTTTTTTCTTTTCATCAGTTTGTTGATCTTCACCAGTTTGTTGATCTGCTATTTTACCAGTTTTTTGATCTTCTACTTTACCCATTTTTTGATCTTCTACTTTACCCATTTTTTCGTTCTGATTATGCTCTTTTCTTTTTTTGTGCACCGGATGGCTATATAAGGGATGTGGGCTCATCAAATGGAAAGTATGTGGTTTGCTTCACGGGTGAATATTTTCCAGCTCGTATAGCTATTGTTGCTACCGTGACTCTAGCTACCTATACCATCCTAGCTTCCTGTACCAGGATGATCGACAAGGAAGAGCCGGGATAGCTCAGTTGGTAGAGAAAATGACTGAAAATCCTCGTGCCACTAGTTCAAATCTGGTTCCTGGGTGGGGTGTACACAAAGTTTCCAGAGTTATGAAGAAACCTTATTGAGTTTCTCAATAGTTAATGCACTGGTCATGGGTCGACAACGAACCATCAAGTATCTCGATATTTTCCCCGATTGATATATTTGTGTCCAAAAGCATTTGTGTGTTCTTGTTCAAGCCGTATGAACAGAAATTCTCCAAAACATTTCAAGGTCCACCTCATGGTATCCAAGTTGAAAGAGATAAATTGAACAAATATGGCCTTCTAACTTTCGTCTCCAGGAACGGGCTCGATGTCATAGCATCACCCCTTGTAACGATCAAGACTAGTAAGTCCATTGGTCCAAACAATGGTCCATGTACCGGTGGAAGATTCAGCAACTATTGTTGCTCCCGCTTCCTCGGGCGGCACCCCTGGTTGAGGAGTTACTCGGAATACTGCCAAAATATCTATATCTTTGGTTTGATACCTCCAATACCATAAAAACACATTACAATTCCTTGTGAAACAAAGAGTATTTCCTGAGATGATAATAGGGGTATCAGGTTCTCACCAAAATAACTCGAAATCCCGACTAGGAAAAATCCTAGTGAACCTAGAAAGAGGATACAAGCCCAAAAGAAGTAAAATCTTCATATATATCAAATTTATTGTACCTTACTACTTTTGACAAGATTTAAGGAATAAATAGAAAACATAACTTACAATCAGCACCTAGAATTTTACACCAGTTGATCTGAAATTGGAATTTCTAACAGTCACTGATGTCTTCTTTCAAATGAATTTTGTCTCACAATGACTGGATCTTAAATCTTCAAATATCCATAACTTATTGCACCGTTACTAGTTTTAACAAAGTTTTACCATTAAGCAAAAACCCTAACTTACATGTGCTATGCCTCTTAGAATTATGTGTACTCTCGAGTGTTTCTTTCCAAAACATCATTCCAAAATTGCACATAAATGACATGTTAAACCCAAAATAACAAAAGCATAATGTTATACTCGTAAATATATTAGCTCTAAAAAAGAATATTTGTAAAATGTTAGAAACAATGACAAAAATACATAAAATAGTCAAATGCATAGCATCATTGCATTATCAAGGTAACTAAGGCCTCCTCCAACCCAAAACAGGTATTCCACACCTTAACCCTATAAAACCACAATGAACGAGATTGATCTGAAATGAATCAGCAATAAACATCGAATGGGTTATGGCTCTAATTAATGAAAGCAATAAAACCACAAAGAACGAGATTGATCTGAAATGAATCAGCAATAAACATCGAATGGGTTATGGCCCTAATTAATGAAAGCACTCGTAAAAACAAAAAGTTCTGGCTATGCAAGTGAAGGTAGTGTATATGGAAGTTGATGACGAGGTGGAAGGATGCGGTTCAAGTTTGAAGGACCACACATTAAACCAATCTCCAAAGTGTCACATGTCATTTTAAACACAAAATTAAGAACTATTTTTAAAAAAATCGAAGGAACCTTGAATTGGAACACTACAAGAAAAAAGATAAAGGGAGAGTACAAGCACTATAGATGGGTAGTTGAAGAGAGTCGAGAATGCTTGGCCTTCCAGCTACTCCCAAGAAAGCCAATGTTTCTTATACACCCAAGCACAACAATGGAGAAGGGGCTCTTAGGTGAAAAAGGGAAGGAATGCTAAGTAAATTCATGTGGATGTAATTTGTAAATGTCGGAGTGAGACCATTTTAAATTCTACAATTGCTGAAACATAAAGACTAAGCATAGCCATTCGATGTTCAAGTTTTTCCTTGAGTTTCTCTATGGTAATTTCTGTTGTCTGCTGTGTTTAATTGATCGTGTGATTGAGAATTTCTGTTCGCTCGATCGTGTGGTTGAGAATTTATGTTCGCTTGCTTCAGTTTGATATATTCTTGTGTGTATTCCATTCATTAGAAATGCTGCACATGATCTCTTCCCTGGCCACAATGGCTAGCTACCCTAAACTGTTCACATAAATGCCAGAGGAGATCAACGTTTCAAGGAATAGAGTCGTTGGCTATTGTTCCCTTTTCAAACCTGAGTTTCCATTCACTGAAGAAAGTAACGTTGAATACACCCATTAATCGCTGCTCAAGTCATTGGGAGACCATACGCCTTTTCAATCACCAGTAATTCACTTGAATGTTGATTCATAGAAGTGACCACAATTCCAATTACCCAATCAATCCCTTTACAACATTAATAATATCATTTTCCTTGAGTTGTCAATCAATATCTACAGCATTAATATTCATGGGTTTGCACCGCTAATGCAATTGTTAGCTGTCATGTACCGATCAAGGCATTCTCTTTTATAAACTGCAGATACATTTGCCCATTCAACTTAAGAGTCCATTTACTTGTGCTCTGTTTAAATCACAAATGATAGCACTGCATTACACTCCCTACTCAACATGTAGTGACTACCTACAGCTATTCCTTTGATCTGTTCAAGCCAAATACATTTGCCCATTCAACTTAGAGTCCATTTACTTATGCTCTATTTAAACCACAAATGATAGCAGTGCATTACACTCCCTACTCAACATGTAGTGACTACCTACAGCTATTCCTTTGATCTGTTCGAGCCAAATACATCAAGACACAGCTACAGCTATATGTTCCCAGGTCGTGCACACTGACATTCACTAAAAACCATCCATATATAAATATAAAATATATCTTGTCCCGCTAGAGTGAAAAACGATGGCAAGAAGTGCCATTAATTATGCTCATGTCTTGAATGTAAGTTGAATGGGCAAATGTATGATTAGTTTTCCTTTTTATTGTAAGATGCTTATCTTGTTTGCATAAGGTTTTGGTTGCCACAACAGAAGGGATTTACTATTTATTATATGTTAGATGTCCTAGCTTATTTGGGGGCTGCTTCTTGTAGGAGCCGTCTAATCATGTAACAAACTTCCCTCCAGTGCCTGGAATCTGGTGATACATAAAGTTAGATTTGCCATCAATCCAGAACTTTGGTCGAATTTTCGACAATCTAGGTGGATTCAAAACTTGGCAAAACCCCTATGGGCATGCAGATTCAGCAAATAAATGGGAAGTGGGAGTCTCCCACAGCAACCAAGGGACAAGGACATCTTTAGGCATCCACCATGCAATCTTGGATCTTGGTAAAACTCTCTGCTGATGCCCAAAATTTTTGCCAGATTCTTATCAGATTTGTAAACGGAGAGAGGGTCCATTTGCTACCAAGATTAGCTTACTCTATTGTACAAATTGTTTGTAAGACAATTCACATGAGAAAATGACCAATGTGAACAAAGAATTCTACAAGGAACACCCAAAAAAGCTGGGACATCTAACGTATAGTAAATAGTAAATCCCCTCTGGTATGGCAACCAAAACCTTAGCACACAAGATAAGTATCTTACAAATAAAAAGGAAAAATTAACCCCACAATCAATAAGCATTGTACCATTGAAGAAACGATCCTCAGTTTGACATTAATATTTCAGAAGCTGCAGTCTCAATTTCTTCACAGATTACTTCGAGGAAATAATTATTTGTGTGCTTTCATTGCACGTACATTTCCCACGGATAAATATCATGGCATAAACTACATGTTCCCAACCAGAAACTTGAAGTTTACATTAGTTTTTTCCATGAATGCAACCAAGAATGAGAATAACAAGTTAAGAAAACGATGGCAATCATAAAGCATCCTGAAAACAGAAACAGTAAATTTCCATTCATAAGAATCAGTATTCAGTACAATATGCGACATATAACATGACTAAGCCATAGCATATTCTGACAACATGTGACAAACAAAATAAATTTATAAATTTAAATCCAGAAGGTATTTGAAATTCAACTCCTTACCATTACGTATAGTAAATAGTAAATCCCCTCCGGTATGGCAACCAAAACCTTGGCAAACAAGATAAGCATCTTACAAATAAAAAGGAAAAACTAACGCCACAATCAACAAGCATTGTAGCATTGAAGAAACGATCCTCAGTTTGACATTAATATTTCAGAAGCTGCAGTCTCAATTTCTTCACAGATTACTTCGAGGAAATAATTATTTATGTGCTTTCATTGCACGGGCATTTCCCACGGATAAATATCATGGCATAAACTACAGGTTCCCAACCAGAAACTTGAAGTTTACATTAGTTTTCCATGAATGCAACCAAGAATGAGAATAACAAGTTAAGAAAACGATGGCGCAATCATAAAGCATCCTGAAAACAGAAACAGTAAATTTCCATTCATAAGATTCAGTATTCAGTACAATATGTGACATATAACATGACTAAGCCATGGCATATTCTGACATGTGACAAACAAAATAAATTTATAAATTTAAATCCAGAAGGTATTTGAAATTCAACTCCGTACCATTACGTATATTAAATAGTAAATCCCCTCTGATATGGCAACCAAAACCTTGGCAAACAAGATACGCAGCTTACAAAAAAAAAGGAAAAACTAACGCCACAATCAACAAGCATTGTAGCATTGAAGAGACTATCCTCAATTTGACATTAATATTTCAGAAGCTGCAGTCTCAATTTCTTCACAGATTACTTCGAGGAAATAATTATTTATGTGCTTTCATTGCACGGGCATTTCCCACGGATAAATATCATGGCATAAACTACATGTTCCCAACCAGAAACTTGAAGTTTACATTAGTTTTCCATGAATGCAACCAAGAATGAGAATAACAAGTTAAGAAAACAATGGCAATCATAAAGCATCCTGAAAACAGAAACAGTAAATTTCCAATCATAAGATTCAGTATTCAGTACAATATGTGACATATAACATGACTAAGCCATGGCATATTCTGACAACATGTGACAAACAAAATATATTTATAAAAATTTAAATCCAGAAGGTGTTTGAAATTCAACTCCTTACCATGACATATAGTAAATAGTAAATCCCCTCTGGTATGGCAACCAAAACCATAGCAAACAAGATAAGCATCTTACAAATAAAAAGGAAAAACTAACGCCACAATCAACAAGCATTGTACCATTGAAGAAACGATCCTCAGTTTGACATTAATATTTCAGAAGCTGCAGTCTCCATTTCTTCACAGATTACTTCGAGGAAATAATTATTTATGTGCTTTCATTGCACGGGCATTTCCCACGGATAAATATCATGGCATAAACTACATGTTCCCAGCCAGAAACTTGGAAGTTTACATTAGTTTTCCATGAATGCAACCAAGAATGAGAATAACAAGTTAAGAAAACGATGGCAAACATAAAGCATCCGGAAAACAGAAACAGAAAATTTCCATTCATAAGATTCAGTATTCAGTACAATATGTGACATATAACATGACTAAGCCATGGCACATATTCTGACAACATGTGACTAACAAAATAAATTTATAAATTTAAATCCAGAAGGTATTTGAAATTCAACTCCTTACCATTACGTATAGTAAATAGTAAATCCCCTCTGGTATAGCAACCAAAACCTTAGCAAACAAGATAAGCATCTTACAAATAAAAAAGAAAAACTAACGCCACAATCAACAAGCATTGTACCATTGGAGAAACGGTCCTCAGTTTGACATTAATATTTCAGAAGCTGCAGTCTCAATTTCTTCACAGATTACTTCGAGGAAATAATTATTTATGTGCTTTCATTGCACAGGCGTTTTCCACAGATAAATATCATGGCATAAACTACATGTTCCCAACCAGAAACTTGAAGTTTACATTAGTTTTCCATGAATGCAACCAAGAATGAGAATAGCAAGTTAAGAAAACGATGGCAACCATAAAGCATCCTGAAAACAGAAACAGTAAATTTCCATTCATAAGATTCAGTATTCAGTTCAATATGTGACATATAACATGACTAAGCCATGGCATATTCTGACAACATGTGACAAACAAAATAAATTTATAAATTTAAATCCAGAAGGTATTTGAAATTCAACTCCTTACCATTACGTATAGTAAATAGTAAATCCCCTCTGGTATGGCAACCAAAACCTTAGCAAACAAGACAAGCATCTTACAAATAAAAAGGAAAAACTAACGCCACAATCAACAAGCATTGTACCATTGAAGAAACGATCCTCAGTTTGACATTAATATTTCAGAAGCTGCAGTCTCAATTTCTTCACAGATTGCTTCGAAGAAATAATTATTTATGTGCTTTCATTGCACGGGCATTTCCCACGGATAAATATAATGGCATAAACTACATGTTCCCAACCAGAAACTTGAAGTTTACATTAGTTTTCCATGAATGCAACCAAGAATGAGAATAACAAGTTAAGAAAACAATGGCAATCATAAAGCATCCTGAAAACAGAAACAGTAAATTTCCATTCATAAGATTCAGTATTCAGTACAATATGTGACATATAACATGACTAAGCCATGGCATATTCTGACAACATGTGACAAACGAAATATATTTATAAATTTAAATCCAGAAGGCATTTGAAATTCAACTCCTTACCATTAGTAAGTCGTGACCTCCTCATTGCCTTTGAATCAAAATAGAGTAGAGTGTCATGACATGCAATCGTGAAGCAACTCACAAACAAGACAGCCAGAGCCACCGCTGACCAAAATACTCATAAAATTATCATGCAAAATGAAGACATGAAGACGTGCACAATGAATTTATCATAAACCCACAATCATAACCGTTGCTATATATCATCCTCTGCATACACTCTAAGAGCTAGACCAAGCACCACTCATGTCACACCTTTGAGAAAAGATTAAAAAATGTGGCATCACAACAAAATAAAATAAACTACTCACCTCCGTATTCCACTCTGCATCCTTCCTTGAAAGACTTGTCACAACAATAAATGTTAATACAGCAACCTCAAGTAATGTAGTATACTAATTAGTAATATATTTTTTTATATTAATAAAAACAGATATTTTCAAACAGGAGATTTGCTGGGAAGATCTAGAAAAAAATTTCATGCCAGAGCATATAAAGATATCATCATTCAACATCATAGCTCCACTCATTGATATGTATGAAAATTGAGACCCCGTGCTAGGTAGTAGGAACCAGCATGTTTTCTCCACCAAAAATATCTTCCAATATCTATTTGCTACCATTAACTGTGCACAAAATATGCAGTAAAAATACGGATAGATCCAATAATACAATCAATTGCTTGACTAGGCAACAGCCCTCCCGTAATTAAGGACTGCTGTAGATCTGTTATCAAATAAATATCCAAGAGGGAGGTGTAGATATATTATCTTCATCCATCCCTTAGAGTAGGGGTAGTATCACTTTTATAAATCATGTGAAAGCCACCTTAATTTTTCATTGTTAGTTACTCTCTGTTATAAAAAAAACATCAATTGGAGATCTATTTAATATAAGCAGAGAGAAGAAATAGTTTGACAATATCCCCATAATAGTTTTTTTTTTAAATAATAACTTATCTGAATCAACTTATATGGAAATCAAGCCCAGAGAAACAGATAAACCGCATCAGATGCCAAACATAAAATTCAAAACCTGCCTTATATGGAAATCAAGCCCAGAGAAACAGATAAACCGCATCAGATGCCAAACATAAAATTCAAAACCTGCCTTAGATCTACAGGAGTTAACCAGTGTCCAGCATTGCCAGAAATCAAATTGCAGTAGCAGGTGCAAAACTGTAGAGTCAAGCACCGTCAATTTCCTGGACAGAAGGATCTGGTAGTACAAAGTTGGTAAACACAAACGTAACTTGAAACTGCAGACTCATCCAACCCTAACAGGGGTTTTCTTTGAACTCCTCGATTTTGTTTTCTTTGTTGAAGCATCGACACTGTTGGCCACGACCCCACCTTGCAAATCTACAGACTCAACATTTTTTTCGAGTCCTGAAGTTTGAGGAGAATCATCCTTTGGAACTCCATCACCGACATCTTGACCATTCAAATATCCCGTTTTGCACTCTAAAGATAAGCCTTTCTTCCTCTTTGTGTCTGGTGTTTTCTCTGCATGTTGAATCCTTTTCTTACTAGAAACGACCCCACTTTGCAAATCTACAGACTCACCATTTTTTTCGAGTCCTGAAGTTGGAGGCGAATCATCCCTTGGAACTCCATCACCGACATCTTGACTATTCAAATATCCCGCTTTGCCCTCTAAAGATAAGCCTTTCTTCCTCTTTGTGTCTGGGGTTTTCTCTGCACGTTGAATCATTTTCTTACTAGAAACGACCCCACCTTGCAAATCTACAGACTCAACATTTTTTTCGAGTCCTGAAGTTGGAGGAGAATCATCCTTTGGAACTCCATCACCGACATCTTGACCATTCAAACATTCCGTTTTGCCCTCTAAAGATAAGCCTTTCTTCCTCTTTGTGTCTAGGGTTTTCTCTGAATGTTGAATCCTTTTCTTACTAAAAAGCCCGCCCGCAATCCCTGCTTCCCCGTTCATCTTTGGTGCATCAATTTCCGATCCTGTTTCCACATCTTCAATCCCAACGGGCATTTTAGAGAGGCACGTGTAAAGTGAACATTGCAGAGAGTCCGAGGTCTTCAGAAACATACAACTGATGTTATTCCACTTTCCTGGAAGCACGGACACAAGTCTATCGATCACAGCAACAACATTCTCCACTATTTCCTTACTTGTCTGAGAAACCCTAGCGACTTTAGCAACACAAGTAGAACGTTTAGAGCTGACAATAGCCAAACTACAAGCTGACTCTAGCTCTCCCCTCCACTGCTTGTGAGTCAAATCCACAGGGACAACATACCTTTCATTTAAAGGAAATGTTGACCACAATAACCCGGGGATAATGGGAACTACAGATTTATAGGCCATGAACAAATCGAAAGACTGACACAGCTTGTTCCTGTCCTTGAATTTGAATGTCTTACAGTCAGCCTGGAGCTTTTCACATTGGAAGACCTTTGAAATGGGCAAACCCTCGTCCTTGATCTTGTTCTCGGCTACCTCGGCATTTAAACCCTCTATTTCATCGCCAATAATCAAACAGATCGCTTGGCTTCCATCAAAACGAAACAGGGGATGAGGTACTGGGATGCTCTCAGGAATCGTACTTGTACTGTCGACTCTCATTTTCAGCTGAACGACCAAGCAAATAAACTCTTTGCGATCCACGCGTTGGGGTTTCTGATCCTTAGGCTTTGAATTAATTACTTTCAAGAGCAGTTCCACTGCTAATTCTACTATTTCCTTGCTTACTGGAGACGATACTTGGGATTCATCGTTTTCGTTCTCTCTATTAGCCATGGAAACTAAAGGAAACACGAAACTGAAAGAAGGAAAAACGAAGTTCGCAACTTACTGAGCAATGCTCCTCAAAAGACCTTGTAAGAAGAATCCTTCTCTGCTTTGAATCTCTTGGCAAAAGTCGGGAACAGTGAAAATAAATTGTGTAGCCCAAACACTTTAAACCCTGAATCCTATACCGCCACACTTTAAACCCTAAACCCTGTACCACCAACGATTGTTTGGCAATGCATGTGTATAAATAGGTAGGGTTTAGGGCTATATGGATTGATAAATAGGTAGGGTTTAGGGCTGCTGTTTTAATTAAAAAATGACAAAATATTCTTCTATTAGCATTGAATAAGTTTACCCTTGTGAGGTAGACGCTGCGATTAGGGTAATTATTTCAAAGAAAGTGTGTTTTACATTGTGTATAGCATTATTCGGTCGCCAATTTTATCAAAGCAAGTCTGTCTCACACTAAAGGAGTGTAGGTATTTATTTCCTCAAATTTGTTTATAGTTAATTAGACGATGCGATTATGGTAATTATTTTAAAGAAAGTGTGTTTTACAATGTGTAGAGATTATTAGGTTGTCAATTTTATCAAAGTAAGTGTGTCTCACACTAAAGAGTAGGTATTTATTTAGGCAAATTTGTTTATAATTAATTAGATGTTGTGATTAGGGTAATTATTTCAAAGAAAGTGTGTTTTACAATGTGTAAAGTATTATTTGATTGCCAATTTTATCAAAGCAAGTGTATCTAGCACTAAAGATAGTATATTTCAAAGAAAGTGTGGTTTACAATGTGTAGAGCATTATTCGCTTGCCAATTTTATCAAAGCAAGTGTGTCTCACACTAAAGAGAATAGATATTTATTTCGTAAAATTTGTTTATAATTAATTAGTTATAATTGTATGAGTTTATTTATTTACATGAATGAGCTAGGAGCTAAAATGTTATTTGAGGGAGTGAAATTGTTATAGGAGTAATAATAATATCTTTTACCAATCAAATAACCTTTTATGGACTATTGCAATGATGGTGATTTTGTTGCTTTCTAGAGATAAACTATGTTTAAGATTATGAAATGTCTAACATGTGGAGTGTACACTCTACATAAAGCTTTAATGATATTAGAAAAGAGTGTTGGGGTTTATATTTTATAAAGTGAAATTTGATAACCTTTGTGAGAAATGTAGAAAATTAATAAGAAGGGCACTCCACATAAAGAGTGTTGGGATTTAGATTTTATAGAGTGGAATTTGATAACTTTAGTGAGAGATGTAGAAAATTAATAAAAAGTTGTTGCGTAAAATGAATATAATATTAAAGGAGTCGTTGTGTGAAATGCAAAATAATAGAGTGATCCTTCTCTCCCTCGGGATCGAATCTTTGACGCCATGGAAGCTGACACCGAGGATGGATTTTGAAACAGAAACAGAGAATAATCTGGAAGGAATTGATTTACAACAAATCATAGAAGCTTGCCAATGATGTGACATAAATTCTATCCTAGATGAACAAAGAAGGAGATTGTGTCGCACTCTCATAAAGAGCAAAAAGCCCCTCGCGACTGGACATCCCTCAAGCTCAATCCTAGTGTTGGGTGTTCACACCGGTAAGCTCAATTCATCAAAGAAAAATCCCAAGGATGATAAGCGCAAAGGAAGGAAATCCAATCATCGGCTTCTTCAGGAGACCAGGGACATTTTAGTCAACTCAAGACAAAAATCGTCGATAACCGACTCTTATCGGTCGTCCATCTCTCGGCCTTTTTAATGAACATCATTTCTTGGAACATTCGAGGTCTCAATGGTAAGAGTAAGCAAATGCCTCTTACGAAACAAGGTGTGTTATGAATCTCCCAATATCTTGATGCTACGGGAAACAAAATGCTATGGTACAAACACAGAGGCCATATTAAAAAAAAATGGCAAAATGGGCATTCCATGGCAATAGACACAATAGGATCTGTGTGGGGATGGGCTCTTCTTTGGAACCCAGACGCCATCCTTTTAGATAACTTCTTTGCCTCGGCACGAAGTCTTTCGGCTCAATTTAGATGTATCGGTTCTGCAAAAACAAGGGTTGTCACAAATGTCTATGGACCTCAGGTAATCACAGAGAAAAAATTGTTCCTGCAAAGTCTAGCAAATGTGGCCACTATCGTTGGAAACAAGCACTTGATTCTGCGTGGAGACTTCAACCTCATCTCCTCCCTTGGGAGAAAAGAGGAGGAATTTGCAGGCTTGATCGGGATAGTGTCGCCTTCAACTTCTTTATAATAATAATAATAATCTATTTTTAAGGTCAGGCCAAGCCAGACACCAAATTGGTGTATGAGACCCCCTTGTTTGTGGGACAAGGGACCCCCTCCGCGCAGTGATTTGACTGTTAAATTCTATGGAGGTGTGCATACCCTACCCCCCTCTGGATTTGAACCTGTGACCTCCTGGGAGGAAACACATGTTCTTAACCATAAGGTATGCACAAGAACAACAATTAATTGACATTGAAACTTCCAATGGCTTGCATACTTGGAATAATGGACAAGGGGGATCCCAGCATGTGGCCAGTCAATTGGATCACTTCCTAACCTTTGAATCTCTTTTGCTCGGTGGGCAAGGACTAACAACCAACATTTTGTGTGTTGCAAGGTCTGACGACTAATCCATTTGTGTCTCAGTAAATCTAATGGGCTCTCCACAAAAGAAATCCTTCTGGTTCGAGAAATTTTGGCTCTCACCTCTGGATTTCCAAGCTAATATCAAACAATGGTAGTAAGAGGTAGTAGTGCATGATGGCACACTCATGTATCGCTTTCAGCAATGACTCAAAAACTTAAAGCAACACCTTAGGTTCTGGAATAAAACAGTGTTTGGAGACATTTTCTAGGCACAAAAGGTGTTGGAAGGTCGTATGGTAGATATTCAACAACAAATTATTTCCTCGTGAATATTGGAATCCCTAGCCCAACAAGAACAGGAATTTTGTTCTTAATTGGAGGAATGTCATCAATAAGAGGAAATCCTATGGAGACAAAAATCTGGCATCCAGTGGCTCAAAGAGGGAGAACGCAACATGAAAATTTTCCATCGCTCCATGATCCAATGGCAGCACTCCAATCGCATCCTCCAACTCAAAAATTCCCAAGGTAACACTCTTTCCTCTCACTAGGATATTGAGTAGTAATTAGTCTCTTTTTTTAAAACTATTTTATTATAACCTTAGTCAGATCGCTTTGCATCAATTCAATCAATAACTCAACATACACCTTGATTGGTTTACGATGATCGTAATTCCAATCTCTTTAGGCCCATATCCATGGAGGAAGTGGAAGTGGGAGTCTTGGGCATGCCCACTAGAAAAGCCCCTGGACCTGACGATTTTACCTTTGATTTTTTCCACTGTTACTATCCTATTGTTAAATCTTATGTTTGGGCCCTGGTTTCAAAATCCCAACAAATCTCCAATGTCCTCCCTGGCCTTAATGCCACCTTCATCACTATGATTCCCAAGGAAGACAAAGCAGTGGAGTCTGGTCAATTTAGTCCCATTTCCCTTTGCAATATCATCTACAAAATTATCCCCAAAGTCATCTCTTCTCAATTAAATCCCCTCTTTCCCCTCTCAATTGGTCCCGAGCAGTTGGGCTATGTAGAAGGAAGGAAAATTCTAGACAACATCACCCTCACCCATGAATTCATTCATTCCTTGAAGTTGACCAATTCTCTTGGAACACTTATTAAACTAGACTTATCCAAATCCTTTGATAAGCTCAATTAGCAGTACATCTTTTCAGTCCTCCTCACCTTCGATTTCCACCAAGACTGGCTCAACTGGATCCTCTCGCTTATTTCATCCACCTTCTTCTCCTTATTAATCAATAGCTCCCCCTCCCAACCCTTTAATCATTCTCATGGTATTCGTCAAGGTGACCCTCTCTCCTCCTTCATTTTCATCTTGATGGCAGAGGGCCTAAGAAGATGCCTTAAAGTATTTATCTCTTCAAACCACCTGATGGGCTTAGACTGCACAATTATGATCATCCAGTCTCTCACAGTCAATTTGTGGATGATACCATGTTCAAGGGTGTCCCTATTCCTAGTGAAGCCAAAGCTCTCAAAAAGGTTTTGGATATTTTCATGGAGCCCTCAAGCATGTACATCAATCTTCTCAAATCCCATATCTTCTTCTTCAACACTCCAACAATTGTCCAATTCCATGTCTCTCGCATCCTAGGATTTTTTAGGAGCTCCCTTCCATCCAAATACTTGGGGGTCCCTATCATCGTCTTTGATGTGGGCAATGACCCCTAGGAAGATCTCCTCTCCAAGATTAGCAAAAAACTCTCTAGTTGGACCTTTCACAATCGAAACTTTGTTGTTCCTCTCACCCTTCTCATGTTTATTATTCAAGTTATTCCCCTATATACCTTCTTGACCCTAACTGCCCCAAAGCACATTCTAAAAACCATTCAATCTATTCAGTGAAAGTTTCTTTGGTAGGGAGCCAAGGGTGCCAAAAAATGGGCCTTAGTTGTCAGGAAAAGGAGGGTTGGGACTTCGAGACCCTGAAATTCTAAACAGATTTCTTGGAGCAAAAATATGGTGGCATTGGCTACAAAGGGAAGGTGAGCTTTGGAGTGTTTTATGGAAACACAAATATTCCAATTATATCCAAGACTCTGAGCTTATCAGGATGGATGGTAATAGCACATGATCACTCATATAGAACATTGCCTGGAAAAATAAATGCCTCATTCAGGATCACAACTTTTGGGAAGTGCATGGTGGCCAATTAGCCCTCTTTTGAGAAGATTCTTGGTAGTAACTCCGCCGACTCCATACCTATCATGCCTTCTATCCTTTCAAACAAGTTACCCAAACTAGTCATGGTAGGATTCTTTATCAATACTTGAATCTTAAACGTCTTCTACAGATTGGAGAAAGTGGAACCTAAATTCGGATCAACTGCCCCTTCAACAAGGGCTTCAATTCTCAACTTTGAAAAAGGATCTCCTCACTTGTAAAATCAAATTCTCGAACGAGACTGACAAGCTCAGATGGGGTCGTAAGCTCGGTGGGTTCTTCAACCTCAAGGAAGCCTATGACTTGGCAGCCGATCATGCCCAGACCCTGGAGAAAGACATATGGACCAAGATCTAATACTCTAACCTTTGGCCAAATGTAACCTTTTTCCTTTGGCTAATGACTCATGGAAAAATCCAGACTTGGGATCAGTTGATTCGCCATGGCTTTGAAGGTCCAAGACTATGTATTTTTTGTAGACAAGTGGCAGAATCCATGGAGCACTTGTTAAATGCATTGTTGGGCCCAGGCTTATTTTGAGAAGGAAGGTTATTTTGGCCGTAGGTTTATTTTTGAAGAAAAGGTTTATTTTGGGAAAGACCTAATTTTGGAGCACGCGCAACAAATGGCAAGAAAGCAACATGCAGAAAAAGAAGGAAAAGCAGCATGCAAGAGGAAAAGCAACGTGGCGCATAGGCAGGCAAGCCTAACCATGATAGGGTTAGGGTTTTTGATAAGGATTGTAACGGTTATAAGCCAATAGAGTAGTATAAATAAAGACCTAGGAGGTCTAAGTTGGGGGTTTGGTTCTTGTTGGTTGTTGAGTAGTTTATCTGAGGGAATGTCGATTGTAATAAGCCCTGTAGAAGAGTCGAATAAGCTATTCCTTGAGGGTTAGATCACATGTTGTGGAGCCTAGTGTGATCTAGTCCACCTCATAAAGGAGTCTTGCCTTGATCTTGATTGTATTACTGAGATGTAATGTGTGCAACGCCAGATTTTGCAGAAGTTTAAATAAAAGAGCAGAGAAGCCAAATCTTTGTGGATGTAGCCCCAGGAGGGGGTGAACCACGGTAAAACCTATGTTCTATATGATGTTTATTGAATGCTTACTTTATGTTAATGGTTAGTTTATGAATGAATGATTAACTAGATGTATTAGTATGCATGCATAAGGCTAAAGATGAATGAATCCTAGAAATACTTGAATCAATAACAATTTTAATACATAAAGAAAGATAGGATACACTCCCAGATCCCCACTCATTCCTAGACTGCAAGCACTTGAGCATTGCAGTCACTCATAAAAGCTATCTTGAGTGAGACTGCATTGTGCACCCTGTGCGCAACGTTGCCTTCTGGTTTACTAGGGGGGTTGATAGTTTAGATGCTTTTGTTGGAAACCTGTTGAGATCTAAACCTGGGTCAGCCCATGAAGTGAAATATTAGGCCTACAAATGGTTTTGTTGTCGGTTGGAACTGCATAGGATTGAGTGGACAAGATCCATGGAAGAAACACATGGAGAATGAAAGTATAGAAGGGAATGTTTAGGCCATGGACTCCAACGAAGGCAGAGATTGAAAGATGGTTGAAAACAAAGGAACTTGAGTTTGCGTAGAAGGATAACATAAACCCTAAGTTAACATCATGCAAATATCTCGACAAATACACGTTTAGCGACTTGCACGAGGTATTTTTATGTGATTTCCCGCATTTGTTGCAAGAGTGGGTATTGAGGTTAAAAGACAACCACCCTAGAAATTGAATAAGACAGCTAGAGTAGAATCCTATGGAGATCATGCAGTTACAACAAGTTAACAACAAATTTACGTGCGTAGTAGATTTCTGGTTAGACAGTATTGTTGCAAGGTTTATCACCAAGTTTGCAGTAGATATCACGAAGTCTTACACCGCAACAGAGCATGATTTTCTAAAAGGGCCTAGAGGTAGGTACATTATATCATTGTATAGTTCAATCAAGATTTTATTGTATGACAACAATGTGATTACCATGGAATCAGACAGCTAGACTTCCCTGCGTGCATGGGGGAAGGGGGGAAGCACTAACATGAGGTTGAGAAATGAAGGACGAGATGGATAAGGGAAAGAAGAAGGAGTCCATGGACCCAATCATGATGGAGGAAGACCAGATAAAGCAGATAATGGAAACAGCTGGAAAGACGCATAGTGGAGCACCCTACCAATATAAGATGAATAACAAGAAGAGAGCCATAGCCGACATAGAGGGCTTGGAAAGCAATGAAGAAGAGGTAGAGGATCTCCGGGATGTGATCAGATTGAGGAAATCCTATGTGCAACATATGAAAGGAAAACATGAGGTCCAGGGTCAAGGAAAAAAGGCAGAACTCCAATCCAGATCACCATCAATGTGGAACCTACAACCCCATGTGTGACTAATACACCAGAAAGAACACCAGTGTTTAGACAACCAAATTTTAGTGGGACAAAAGCAACAGGACAAGGATCCAATCAAGGAGCATCAACTGGGGGAGCTAGTTCATAAAGTAACAATCAATTATCTACACCGCGTGGAGGAAGTAGGCCAACACAATTCCAAATAGCAGGACATGATCCCACGATCAGATTACCAGAATTTTAGGTAGAGGCATCAAAGGACCCTGAAAAGCACTTATTCATCTGTGAGAATATCTGGGAAGCAAAGTAGATCACAGATGAGGATACAAAGCTCACGTAGTTAGAAATCACACTAAGAGACCGCGCACTGGACTGGTACATGAGACTAGATGTAAACAATCCACCAAGAGTAACAAAGACTATTACAGACGTGAAAAAACTATTGATAAGCAAATTTCAGAAGCCCAACTCAGAGGACTAGTATATGAATGAAATGATTGAAATCAGGAAAAAAACAGGTGAGTCTATTTGGAGATTGATCAGAGGTTCAAATTTCTGAAAGGTAAGTTGAAATATGCAATGACTGACACACAACATAGGCACTTATTTGTGAACTCACTGTTACCACATTTGAAATACCCATTAAGACAACAGAAGTTCCAAACTCAGGCAAAGATTCTGCAAGCAGCCTTACAACTGGAAGAGAACTGGTATAAGAAGACAGATCCAACAATAGAGGAGTTGAAGAAGGATCTAAAGAATCTAACATTTCAACTTAACCAGAATAAGGGCAAAGAGAAAAGAGAAGTTGCTTGGTGTACCCTATGCAGGACAAAAGGACACCATAAAAACGAATGTCCAACTTTCGCGCAATATATGGCAACAGGAGTACCAAACCCTTTTCCAACAAGAGGACCATAGTGCAAGATTTATAAAATGCATAGGCATGATCCATATCATTGTCCAATGATGCAGAAGTATAAGACAGTACGCAAAAGTTCATATTGCAACTTTTGCAAATCAGTGGGTCATGATGATAAGGATTATAGGACAATGGAGCTGATGAGAGAAATAACTTCAGATACTTATAGGGTGCAAGCAGGAATGATGATAGGACAAGTTGCACCTCGGTTCAACCAGGTACCACCACCATACAATAATGCACAACAATAGTACAACATTGCGTAACCGCAATACAATAATGTGCACCCACAGTATAATCCCGCACAGTATTACCAGGTACTTTAGTACAACGCACCACGAGGAGATTGAGGTGGATACAGAGGTGGAGGATGAGGAAGAGGAGGATTTGGACAAGGCAGAGGACCAGTAGTGTGCCACAACCGCCAACATCCCGGACATTATGCAAGGGATTGTCCACTCCCACCAGAGACATGCATGTACTATCGCACATCAGACCATGTGATCTGAAAATGAAAAGGCTTGAGTCTCTTTAAAATTGCAAGTGTAAATTGTATGTGCTTGGGTGATAGGATCAAGTTACAAACACATAAAATTTAATGAGTTTTTACTTAATCATGAGCAGCATAAACAGACATAACAACCATAAAAGTAAACACATTAACACAACAAAATGATAAAGGAGTTCACCCCTCTCTTGGGCTACATCTCTTGGTCCAGCTTCCAATGGATCTTTTTCATTAATGCTCAAAGTGTCAAAATCAATGATTTACAATGCTTATAATGCAAAATATATGGCTCCAGAATGTCCAAAAACCCCTAGTTGGGCTCTTCCTGCACATGGTTTGGCCAAAAACTGAGTAGAAATCACTTCCTGAAAGTTTCTCCCAATTCTTTGTTGTCTCTGCTCGCCAAAACGCACATGTGTGTGACTAACCTAGCTCACGGGCATTTCCCATGCCAAAAACTCAGCATCGCACCCATTCTACAAATCGGGGCATTCCGTCGAAGGTTAACACACCAAGCGCCTTAACCGTCGGAGGTGTCGGTCGCATGGGCTCCATATGGCCATGTCCTAGCGCCAAATCCAGAGTCATTGGCAACCCATTGGAACACGCGCCCATGGACTAACCGTTGGATCCCATCGTGGCTTGACCGTTGGATGGAGTGCTCGTGCTAATGGTCATGTGACAAGTTTAATGGAACTCTGTGTTGTGGGACATGTGGTAAGTGGTATGTAACCGAGGGTTGGGGCTAAGCCCCAACCCTTTCTCCACCCAACCGAACCATTAATCAAACTCAAATATTACTTCCGGCATATAGGGTTAAGAACTACCATGCGGGTGGGATAGTAGCTCGACCCTTGCCAAGTCACTCCCATGCCTGGAGGTCGCAGGTTCAAATCCGGTGGAGTCCGAACAAACCTTTTAATCAACCAACCAATGACGGGGTGCCGCATGGCACCTTCCCATTCGCCACCTAAAGGACACATGTAAGTCATGGATTGGTCCACGTACAAGCCTACCACATCACCTACCTAGTCACCCTGCCACGTAGTTGTCCATGTCACCCTGCCACGTTAGTTGTACAGTTCGTACAGACTGTACGATCAACTGCCACGTGGCATGTACAGACTGTATAGTTAGCAAAATTTTGCATGTTTGCCAAAGTGGATAGAACGTGATATCTCTCGCATACGACATCCGTTTGAACCCATTCAAGTTGCGTTGAGATCGTGAGGACGAGGCCTACGCACAAGTCTGTTTTCAAGCAATTCCAAGCACTTTGATTTTTTAGCATATTTTTATCCCCTGGATCACCATGACACAAAAGATTGTCCAACACTCTTGGGAAAATCCAAGAAAAAAGAAACCAGAATAACCAATATGTCCAATGGATCTCTGCAAAAGCTAGGGATGATGGGATAAAAATCAATATAATGACTCGAGGAGGAGCCAAGACATGAACTAGTGCAGTAAAACAAGATCCAACGCAACACCAATGGGTTAAGAAGAATACTAAGCCACATAAGCAATTTGATGCATGAAAAGAAAAGGAAACGTTTAAGGAGTGTTATAACCCTAAATTGCACCATTCATGCTTACCTGGCATCAGGCCAACTCATTGCCCTTCATTGCCAAAGCCATGATGAACAGACTCTTCAAAAACCTCCTAAAACAAGCAACCCGCGCCCTGACCCACTGATGGGCGCGTTGGAACGCTAGCAGGCCTTCTGCTGCACGCGTTGGAACGCGGGTTGGCCCACTACAGCCAACGTTTACCTAACAAAGCAAAAAATCAGGAAAGTTTTCGCCGGGACGAAAAGCTTTGGGTCAGTTAACTAGAACTCCCAGCCATGCATGGCCGAGAGTTCGTCTAAAACCCTAGGTCCTTCTAGCCTATAAAAGAAGGGGTAGGGGTACTATTCAAAAGAGGAAAAATCATAGCAAAGAAACTCTGCCCAATTGCCGAATCCGTTTTGTCCCAACCCTTTAGCCTTTCCTCAAGCTTTAGGAGAATTCAAGCAAAGCAGTTGGAGGAAAAAGAAGAGGAGGATCCCAGGATCAGGATCGAGGAACGATGGCCGGTCTCTATAATAATTGTAAGTTGATTCATGTTGAGATTAATAAAAACATACTTTTCCTGTCCCGAACACATGAGTCTTGTATGTTTTACTTGATTTGTGTTTAATCTCTAATCCTCTAGTAGAACAATAGCATGCATGTGTAGTTTTGTCTTGGTTGCAGGATCGCTTTTTGGAAGGAGCAGCAGAAGCAAGGAGATAAA